>CACRXK020000133.1:92775-113548 GCA_902702795.2 Paramuricea clavata
GAAAATCGCTTAGGTGATTATCGCGTAATAATCACCTCAACGGCAACCAATCAGCGTGGAGAATTTTCAATAATCACCTATGTAATTATACTAAAACACTATAACACAACCAATATTTGACTATGCTGATATAAGTTGGGGAGCGATGTTACAAACGTGCAATACTGAAATGCAAAGACTTCAAAATAGAGCGGCACGTATTGTTATTAAAGGTAATCGAACAGGAAATTGCTTCCCTTCGCTCAAGTGGCTCCATCTTTCGACAAGGAGAAAAGTTCGTAGATGTATTTTAATTTATAAAATTCTAAATGGTATTGCACCAACTTATCTTGATAACTATTTTGTCAAAAACGTTAATATTCATAATTTCAATACAAGGAGTAAGGAAAATTTTATATTACCCTGAGTAAATAGAGAACTTGGTAAGAAAACTTCTAGGTTTCAAGGGACAAAAGACTATAGTTTTAAAAGTAGAATTAAACAACATTATATATCTGAACTGTAAATATGTTGGAATTAATTTTGGATTAGACATAGGATTGCATAATTTGTGTATTTAGCTAATAATATGCAGGGCCCCTATGGATACCAGCTTAACAGCTGAATGGGCTACCCTGCTTAAATAAAGTCACAACAACAACGACAACAATGTAGCCCGCTATGGGATAATTGCGGAATTCGCCTCAAAGACGGCCTCCAAAAATATCAAAATCGTGCTGCAAGAGAATTACTGGGACAACATACGATGTTGGATGCGGTGACTTACTATAGAAACTTAATTTGGAAACCTCTAGAAGTAAGACGAAATTACTGGAGTCTCGCATTGCTATAATCTTCCCCCACGAGGCAATTTTTGCAATTTTTTGCAATTTTTTTCAGCAATTTTTGCCTCGTGGTGAAGATTATAGCAATAAAAAAAGTTAAAAGTTAAAAGTTGTTTCAAAACGATTTTGAAACAAAAATAAGTTGACATTGGCTCGTTAGCCATGCAATTTAGCAATGTAACATTGTCTTTTCGTTTTTTTTGTCAAACTCTCCTTTTTACTATTTTGTAAATAGTTTATGTTCACGTCCCCCCATGGAAATCAGCCGAAAGGTTGTTAGGGCCAGCGTGAGAAAATAAAGTCTATGTGTATGTATGCGTGTATGTACTGTATGTATTCGGAGGTTCACTGTATTCAATCTCATCAACGAGCGTTGCCTAAATGGGTTCATAATTATTTTTGAAGCATCATGTCGTGCTGGTACTTGCATGGTTCACAGTACTTGGTCGACATCAACGATAGAAGAAGTTGCAAGAAGCGCTCCACAAGGCTTGAAATGGTATCACATGTACTTATTATCGAATGAGCAGAATAATATCAGTCGCATCCATCGAGCAGAAAAAGAAGGTTATAAAGCCATTGTTTTAACAGTTGATAGTCCTTACCGAGGGCGAAAGTATCCCAACGAACGATATCCTCTAAGTATACCTCCCCACCTCAACATACCTAACGTGGATCCTGCAATTCTTGAGATTTGGAGAAGTGATACCGCGACACGTGAGGAGCGGGAAGCAACCATTACTAATCCTAGAATCACTTGGGATGCCATTCGCTGGTTAAGGTCAGTTGTGTATTATAGGCATTATAAACTAGATGGATATTTCGAGCGGAAGGTTATATATAATTTTCAGATCCAACCAGGAATCCATCCACAAAAACCGTTCAACTGTTAGTTCTATCGAGCGAGATGCCCAAAATCTCGATAGAACTGGTGGTTATAGAGCTCGACAACTGGACTCATTATTCACAGTAGCTCAGTTAGAGCGCTGCATCGGAATCATAGGGCCACAGGTTCAATTCCTGCCAGAGGGCCTATATAGTTGCATTATTCACAGCTGCTCCTGGTTGGGCCTGAAAATTATAACCTACCGCTCGAAATCTCCATTTATAAAAACTCTTCAACTGTTAGTTCTATCGTGCGTGATGCCCCAACATCTCGATATTATAAACTAGAGGCTGGATTTTCAGAGTAAAATAAGTAATGACCTAATTAAGACGTCTATATATCCGTTTTTCCAAACGTTGGCCAATTTGTTTCTCAGTTATAGAGGTTGCGATCGATACAGTATAACAGGAAAATTTACAATGGAACAAATTGTCGCAAGCCAGGCTCTTTAGCTTCGCTTCTCTTGGAAATCACGGTGTTAAAACCAACTTTTTTAATGTTTCTTTAACTTTCTTACCTTAATATAGTAACGTAAAAACATGATTTTCGAAGACCAATAAACACAAAAAAGCTTCAAACTTTACCTCGTACGAAAAATATGTCAAATATTTTGTTCTCCAATTTGTTCAACATTTGTAAATGTATATTAAGACATCAACATGGGAACATTACGTCACTGTAAGCTAACACAAGTTACTCGTAATGATTATTATGTTCATGGGCAGATATAAAAAGTGAAGTGTTTGCTTCAAATTGCAAACTAACTTACTATTATTATATTTCATGTTGCTTAAGATCTGTAAGCAAACTACCAGTAGTATTGAAAGGAATTCTGACAGGAGAAGATGCGAGACTGGCAGTACAACATGGAGTTGATGGTATCATTGTGTCATGTCATGGTGGACGAGAGTTGGATACTGTACCAGCGAGCGTGAGTAAGGTCGTTGGTATACATGTAGTTAATAGCATAGGTAATATAGGTCTATCACAGACGCAAGTGAGAAGAAAAGTTGTTGCTATACAGTAATTTTCAGGCAGTTTAATCCTGTATTTCCTCGGTATACTGTATTGTTCATCGCCTACTACACTGGAATGCCACATGCCATACAGTGGCGCCGCCAATGAGGGGGGGGGGGGGGGGGGGGAGGAGGCGACCACCCTCCTCTAGTTTTAGATTCGTTCAAATTCGATGAAGAATTGGGAAAGGGGTGGAAAGTGTTCAGTTCCAGATCCACTTGTGCAGTGCCAAAACCACAAATGTGCAGTTATACCAAGCTAACAAAACATAACCTTAAGATATGTTTGTCGTTCCTCTTGTGGATGCTCCAAAAAAGTCAGAAATGCAGTCAATGAACATCACAAATATAAAAATAGAGGACTCGGACTCCCCTATCCTATCCTATCCTATCTTATCTTCTTTACAAAACACTTCCATGTTCGAGTGGTGGAACAGGGATGAAAGTGGAGCGAGCGAAGACCCGCTCCGAAAGCATGATTAGAGTGGTAGAACTTAATATTCTTCGCTGTGTCAAATGCAAACTCAATCTCGTACCCAGAGCCACTCAACGATGGCTCTGGGTACGAGATTGATGCAAACTTATTATATATATATTGAATGCTCGTGATTTCCCGTTACATGGTTTGAAACAGTTGTTGTGTGTGGTTTGGTTTTCTAACCGTAGAGGATTTTACACGTCAAACCTTCCACAGAATGCAGGAAATGCCATTTAAGAGACTCTATAGGTTTTAAAATTTCCTGGGGGAAACATATCCATGGAGCGAATCGAGTTTGTCTGGCCTGCTCCCTCGCCACCCAATCTTCATTCTGCCACCTATGCAAATTAACAGTCAATCACGATTTACAACTTTTAACGTAAAACCGCTATTTCAGGTAAAATGATTTTACTAGAATCCTTTGACCCCCGCCAAACACCTGCTGCTTCTTACCATGCTTACCAGTAGACGGTGTTGCGTATCTTGTCCGCATCTACTCATGGAATCTACTAAACGTTCTTCTAAAGCTCGATGTGACTGTGTCTCCTACTGATTTAAATTGTCAAGTATTCTGAAATCAATATTTGACACTGTTGTAAGGTGATTTATTAAGACCTTCAGGTGCCTCCACAAATTATGCAGGATATTCCGTTTCAGAGACCCAAAATTCAACACTTTTACCAGGGACATGCCCGGACGCCGAGGAATTGTGACTCACTTTCAAATTATTAAGTCTCCCCCCGCCCAAATAGAATCCTGGCGGCGCTACTGATTCCATATTATCCTAAGCGTCTTCGCTGACGATTAAATCGTCTGGCATTAGAAAGATTGGAATAATACATTACGAGAGGAGGAAACGTGAACTACTAAACTTTTCTTCTTTCAGATTCAGTAATAACATGATTATTGTAATGTGACAGTGTAAAGCAAGGCTTGTTTTAACGAGAGACATGAACAGATAGCTACTGTAGGTTAACTGGCGCGTTGAGTCTCCTATTAAAGAGAGAGAAAAACTAATTAACCGGGGCTTGTTATGCGTATTAGGGTGCATTGTATCTTAATAGGATCTACAATCTTTGACAATACACTATGGGACAATGTAGTTTCAAAAACGTTATATAGACATTGTACAACTTTTCCACGTGAATATTCATCCCTCCCTCCCCCCACCCTTTTCAATGTTGCGTTGATGCCAGATGACGCCTCGTTTGCGATGTATCCATTTTTTGTGATATCAACATTGAACGGGGGGCGCGGGGGGAAATGGACAGAAGAAGTTATATGAACTTTCACTATTTGTCTCATAGTTTTTGGCAAAGATTGTATATGCATACAATGCTATAACATATATAAGTCAGAACTAGAATGAGTGACTGCATGGTATGAAGATTAACGGAACTTTCAGAACGATCATTGCGCTATTCTTGTGCCAAACTTACATAAAGGGCTAATTCAACACATTTTCCAGTAACATGACTGTTAACTTAGTTTTGATTATTTTGTTATTCATTTTAGATCGAGGTTCTTCCGGAGATTGTAGAAGCAGTTGATAATAAATGTGAAGTGTACTTAGACGGCGGTATCAGATATGGTACAGACGTTTTCAAGGCTTTAGCTTTGGGTGCAAGGGCTGTATTTGTAGGAAGACCTGTGTTATGGGGCTTAGCCTATCAAGTAAGTATACCACAGTGAAATGAATATAACTGGAACGCTACCTCGAACCGGAAATTTGAAGCCAAACTTGAAGGCCAATCCCAGTCTTTTCACGCATACGAAGAGCGCGGTCAATCCGTCAACATGAATATGCATTCTTGAAAACCGGCTTACACTGTAATTTATAATTTACAAAATAAAAGCTCTTTCTATTAATGCATTTATTCAGTTAAACTTTAGTAGTAAAGGAATACCGAATGGGTTTCCGCGCAGGATTGCGTGATCCATGCACGAGGGATGTCGCGAGACTTTCGGAAAGCGTAAAAATATTCGAGCCGCAGGCGAGTGTATTCTTACGCTTTCCGAATATAGAGCAACATCCCAAGTGCATGGATCACGCTATCTTGCTTGGAAAACCATTTGGTAATTGTTTTATAAAATAACTACAGTGAAACAATGACATTTTGAGAATCCCGCGAAAATCCCGCGAAGCCATTTTAATTCCTCGTGCAGGATAGCCTGATCCTGCACGGCTATTGACCAATCAAATTGCGTGTTTCACTGTAGTTATTATATAAACTTTACTTCTATTTTTTTCTTATTTTTTTCTAATAATTATTTATTGAAAAGCATTTTTCTGCGATAAACTAAGTGTGCCGCGAGAGAAGAGAATCGGGAAGCATAAACACGCGTGTCTTGACCCCCAGCGGGTCTGGCAGATTTGGCTTCAAGAAAAAGGTAGGTAGTTTATCTGAAGGTAGCGTTCCAGTTATATTCATTCACTGGTATGGCCTTAGTATATCATATAGTATCCTCTTGCGTATAGAGTATGGTAGCACTCTGATCTAAGGTTACAACGGTAATGACAAGGAATCTAAAAGTTTAGTAGGATCTATACAGTATATAGGTTGTAAGCATGCAGACCCTATTTTGTGCATAGATACATCCCATTTTTCGTATTTCTGAGGATGGTTCTGAAATATATTACAAGCATATTACTTAATTGCTGTCTAACAGTCAAGAACTTATGACAGAAGATAAATATGATAGTGAATAGGAACTATAGGAAGTCACTATTAACGAATGCGCTTAGCCAAGTGACCATACGACAAAAATTGCACCAGTTACAACGTAATGAAATTTGGAAGATAAATAAAGTATAGGCATTGGCCCATCGTGTTTGTTGAATGACTAGAATTTCAAACCAGAAAATCCTAGGCTTATTTGCTAATTCATTCAGCTGGGCTGCAATTACAATAATTGTCCTCACCTCCCCCCTCCCCCCTCCCCAACAATTACAATGTTAAAGCCGGTTACAGACGAGCAAGTTTTCTATGACACGTTTTCATATATAGGGCAAGTTTTAGTTGTCAATTGTTCGTGTGTATGTGCAACAAATTTTCTATGCCAAGTTTTTTTTGTTTTTTGACCGGCACGATAGCTTATTATTGACTATTACAACAACAGATCCCTGACCATCGCATGCATGCGAGTGCTCAAATTACTTTGTTGACCCATACAGACGAACTCAATTTGTACTTTGTCAATTTTTTCTATGACAAGTGAACTTGAACAAAAGCTAACATACTAGCTAGCATACTAGCTTTTGAACAAGTGTACTTGTCATAGTAAAAATTAGCAAAGTTGCCTGTACCGATGAGCAAATAAAACTCATCATGAACTTGTCATAGAAAACTTGCTCGTCTGTATAACTTGCTTAAGGTTATTAGAGACTTTACGATTTAGGATGGCAACGCGACGGCAACGGCTACCAATTCAGTAAATCATTGAAAAGAATTTAATAATTACAATATATGAATAATTTAGACTTTGTCCTCGCTTTGTTTACAACGCCAAATCACAGATTTTCACGTCTTAATACAACGGCTGCATTTCAAGCCGCAACAAGTGCAACTTCAAACTGGGTTCAGCCGAACTCTTCCCAACCATAAAACCCATGTCTTCAACCTCTATAAGACTGTATTAAATTCATACGATTGATAATATACGACGAATTATCTTCACTACCATTTATTTGAAGGAGTTTGTTTTGGCCGTCGTCGTCGCGTTGCCGTCCTAAAATCGTAAGGTCTCTAGTAGATAGAGCTAAAACAGTGTTCTCAAAAGTAGAATTGGTAGCGCAACGGGCTAATGTGTATACTGGTGCGTAAAATGAACCCACTTCAACACTGTTATACACAATAGAAATTGTCCATAATACTAAGTCCCTGTTCATATGAGTCTAGTTACCGAGACTACAATCAGTGACAAAACACTTTGGACAAAATAGCTAAACAGCGTACTTTTACAACATAATCGACCCCCCGCACCCCCCGTTCAATGGTGTGAGTGGAAATACCTGCGCAAAATGTTCCTTGCCAGCCCCCCAACATTGTTTAGGGTGGGGGAGGGAGGGATAGTGGCTTTATGCTGAACAGTATTTGGAAATGCGGAGATATGTATATATTATACCACTGTCCAAAAACCTTTTGTCACTGATTGTATGCAACTGGCAGAATATTGTATCGTAAATATCAAGTATTTATTACATGTTCAGCCTTGATTAAAAAGTTTAAATTTACCAAGTACCTGAACAAGTGTTTACCCACTATTTGGCTGGTCGGCTCATAATAAAGTAATTTCAGTTAAGCGTGATATAGGTATAAATTCATACACGTATAAATGGCTTAAAATGTAGGGTTGGGGAAACCATCCCTTAATACGTGATGCGAGTTTTTGCAGGTCTTAGAAGGTGACACGGTTCATTTTCCAGCCCCGAAAAATCAGATGAGCAAATATATTGTTCTCGAGAGGGACACGCCATTCTTTGCAACGAGTGACGCCCCACTTATTTTAATTAACAATGGATCTATTGATCGCGTGAACACAGAAATGATGAATGTAAGATGGCGAATGTTTCCGCTTCATAGACAAATTCCGCGTGATGAACAAAGAAACATTGCGGCTTGCGCTCGACGCTTTGCTGAGTTAATATTATACGCTGAACAGTGATCTATAATGATGTATTTTAATTTAACGTAGGCTACATTAAGGTGTTAACAAATATGTATTCTGGTCATCACTAACTAAGTGGCTTATGACGCATCAACGAATCCCACACGAATCCCAGTCACATTTTATGTAGAAAAGGGAATTAAGTTCAACAATTCTTGCTGTTTTTCTCTCTTAGCTTATTGTAAATATGTCAAAGGAATTGATTATGTGGTTAACTTCGAGCGAAATCAATTTGATTCCATGAAATTCCGACTTTCGTCGAACGATTCCCACTATTTATAGAAAGTTGAAATATGACATAATTAGTAAATAGAAAAGTGGGATTCGTCGACTTTTAACTCATTTTCTCTGTCTTTTATAACGAAACGCACGCGTATTTGAAGCCAAAGTATTAATGTATTCCTTACGCACGCAACTGTGTGTTTAAATTCCCAACAACGATCATATATATGTGAGAAAATATGGAAATTATTATGCGAACATGTGTGGGATTCGTTGATACGGAAATACGATGTACAATCCGTTGTCATAGTAACTTTGTCAGTATTTTGTTCTAAAGCCGTCAGCCTGCAATACAGCGTGTATTCGCTTAGGCATGCTTGTGATAATATTATTTACATAATCTATACAGAAACATTATATAAAGTTTTTATAACTCTAGTCTTAAATTGTTCCCATGTCTCACGCACAATCTGTGAGTCTCTAACTTGAGCATCAAGCTGCTTCTTAACTATGTGAAACATGTTTTCTATTGGATTTAAGTCTGGAGATCTCGCTGGCATACAAAATAACTCACATCCCTCTTCCTTTATAGCTGTCTTAGCTGCTAGGCTTCGCTGAGACGGGTCGTTGTCCATTATGAACCATTTTCTTCCACGCTTGCGCGATAGTAGTGCTGGAATTTTTTTTTTTTTTTACGAACTCAGCGAAATAGGTACCGGTCATTTTCTCATATTCTTCTACCAATACAACCCCATTGTTGTGAGAAATTGCGACCAGTAAGTGAAGCCGTTTTCCACCCGCACGGGTTTTAGATCCTTTTGCCGTCAATTGTAAACCCTCGCTCTTTCTTCTCCATACACGCCCTCTAGGGGCTAAAGCGTCACTAAGAGGCTGTGTCTTATAAACAAAAGAAACCCCGTCTAAATAGAAGGCAATATTTCGCGAGAAGAATCCGGGCTTTGTGGAAAGGATCTTCTTGCATTGTTGCGCAAACAACTTTCGGGCTTTTCGTGCGATCACAGCTTGTTAAAACCCCCTTTCTACGCGCAGGTAGATAATCAAATCCAGCTGCTTTCACCTCACGATAAAATGTCCGATACGAAATATCACGTGACAGCAGTCCGCTGTGCGCAACCAAGCGCTTAACAATAAAATTTGGGTCTTTATCACGCAGAGTTTTTATTGTTCTTATTAATTTTCTCCGATCTCTATCTGACAGCTTCTTTGGTCTACCAATTTTCTTGCATGTTTTCAAATCTTGCTTGCGCAGAACTTTTCCTCTCAGAATAAGAGAGACTGACGCTTTAGATATTCTTGCTTTTTTAGCAATCGCTCAGCAGGAATATCGTTTCTCTTTACCAAGAAATAGCACATACGCTCGCGTTGTATCTGAAATAGTTTTTTTATATGCCATTATTACTTTGTTTCTATATAACTAGCTCTTATTTATAGCATGTATACTGTGCGCTTTATAATACTACAGCTTTGAGATTAATCCGGATGTTACCGATGACGTTACATTCTCCACAAAAGTAACGTAATAAGCACTTAAAAATAATTGCATTTGCTTCCGAACGTGTTTACCTGCCCTAAATTCCAGATTGCTCTACTAGTTTCGCTTGCAGTTCCAAACTACGAAATTCCCAATGTTGGACTGGTTCTGGAAACGTGCATGAACGCATTATGATTAAACTAGAATAATAACATACAATGTATGCGCAAATTAACCATGTTTACGCTCACCAAAACACGGTATCTATTATATTTGTAAACACCATTGGCAATACTATAAAATACAAGTAATTCTAGCTTCAATAACTGAAACTTTAATTTGGCTTAAAATACCGTTTGGGACAATCAGTGACAAAACACTTTGGACAAAATAGCTAAACAGCGTACTTTTACAACATAATCAACCCCCCGCACCCCCGTTCAATGGTGTGAGTGGAAATACCTGCGCAAAATGTTCCTTGCCAGCCCCCCAACATTGTTTAGGGTGGGGGAGGGAGGGATAGTGGCTTCATGCTGAACAGTATTTGGAAATGCGGAGATATGTATATATTATACCACTGTCCAAAAACCTTTTGTCACTGATTGTAGGTACCCCAGTGGCCGTCGTCTGATGGCAAGTGAATTTTATTCAGGGCAACTATCTTTCATGTTCAACTTGCCCTGAGGACAAGTGTTCAAAAAAGTAAAGTTACACCACTGAAGAGATTTGATAACGTTTTGGTGTGGTTATGTGCATTCAAACATCAGAACTGCAACTTGTTGTAAATTTGTTGGCACAAATTTTGAACTTGTTGGCACAAATTTACCATCATGATGTTTTTTTCATAAGATTATCAATTTAAGCAATTACACTTCGGTTGGGATTTTGCACTTTGGTCGCACTTTGGTCATTCAACTGAATACATTTTTCTTTAAAATGTTTTGTATTTATTTATTTCAATTAAAACACTCACTTAATTTCACTTTTATAGTCGTAATAGGCATAATTACAATTCTGGGGGAGCATTCCCCCATACCCCCGTTGAAATCTTGTGCCTTTGGCACTTGTCCCCCCCCCCCAATATTTTGCAAAGTTTCCGCCGCTGGGCATAATACTCATACATAAGGTATCGTACCATTTTTGTTTGTGTCAAAGTCATTAGTTCCACTCTGGTGTGCTCAGGAAACATAGAAATTCGCTACACTTCGATACAGTTGGAGTGGAAAATGGCCTTTAGGGTGGGGGTTAGAATCAGGGTTTTATCTGGGGGAGCATTACCTCATACCTGCCTTGAAATCTTGTGCCTTCGGCACTCGTCCCCCCCCCCAATATTTTGCAAAGTTTCCGCTGCTGGGCATAATACTCATACATAAGGCATCATGATGTTTTTTTCATAAGATTATCAATTTAAGCAATTACAGTTCGGTTGAGATTTTGCACTTTGGTCGGACTTTGGTCATTCAACTGAATAAATTTTTCTTTAAAATGTTTTGTATTTATTTATTTCAATTAAAACACTCACTTAATTTCACTTTTATAGTCGTAATAGGCATAATTACAATTCTGGGGGAGCATTCCCCCATACCCCACTTGAAATCTTGTGCCTTTGGTACTTGTCCCCCCCCAATATTTTGCAAAGTTTCCGCCGCTGGGCATAATACTCATACATAAGGTATCGTACCATTTTTGTTTGTGTCAAAGTCATTAGTTCCACTCTGGTGTGCTCAGGAAACATAGAAATTCGCTACACTTCGATACAGTTGGAGTGGAAAATGGCCTTTAGGGTGGGGGTTAGAATCAGGGTTTTATCTGGGGGAGCATTCCCTCATACCCCCCTTGAAATCTTGTGCCTTTGGCACTCGTCCCCCCCCCCCCCAATATTTTGCAAAGTTTCCGCCGCTGGGCATAATACTCATACATAAGGTATCGTAGCATTTTTGTTTGTGTCAAAGTCATTAGTTCCACTCTGGTGTGCTCAGGAAACATAGAAATTTGCTACACTTCGATACAGTTGGAGTGGAAAATGGCCTTTAGGGCCTGTTCGTATGATCCCGCTTACCGGGACGTCTCGCTTACCGAGACGAATATTTCCGTGCGTTCATATGGAGTATTTCGTCCCGCTTGCCGAGATGAAATTACATTGTAGTTCTATGATTAGCGTATGCAAAACTTCTACATTTCAGTCAAGCAACACAAATACTTAGCGATTTTAGTGTTTTTCTTCGTTTATTTACAAGAAAAAGTATTGCTTCAGGTGGTTATTTAATACTTGTTTACAAAACAAACATAAAACCAAGTAAAAAGTGTTAAATTAAACCGGCAAGACTTGTTTCACCTCATCCCGGTAAGCGGGCTGGCGTGTTCATATGGAAAAATTTTCATCCCGCCTACCTATGATCTCGGCAAATTCAAACGATATCTCGGCAAGCGGGCCAGCTCGCTTTCTCATATGAACACAATGCAAAATTTTATAGGAAAATAGATAGGCGGCGAGATCATCGGTAAGCGAGACGTCCCGGTAAACGAGATCACATGAACAGGTCCTTTATAGGGTGGGGGTTAGGATCAGGGTTTTATATTTTTAGGTTACCTAGGACATGATTTTTAAAGTAAACAATTTTATATTCACTGGTTTCATTAGGTTAGGGTAGGAAATAGGAGTAGGGTGGGGGTTAGAATCAGGGTTTATTTGTAGGTTAGGGAGAGTTTAAAATATTTTTAATAAAGGATCTTCGTTCTTGAATCTTGATAAATAAAATGATGTCAGGTCAGTTTGCTTGCTAACATAAACAGGTCTGAAAAATTCACACACGCACGGTTTTTAAATTAAAATGAAATTATAAACAAATATTAAACTTTAGCAGAAACTCAAACTTGCATCAAAATGTTGTTTTGTCTTTTAATAAATACGCAAAAGTTTCAGACAAGCCCAGTCAAGCGAATTTCACACTTAACAGCAGTACAAGCCATGACAAACGGAAATATAAAATATTTATACAATTAAACATCGATCTGTGTACGGGAAGAAGCTATGAAATGCGGCATATAAACAATAATTAACAATTATTCGCCGAAGACGAAGTGATTACCGGTGAATATTCATCGAGACGAAGTCGAGGTGAATATTCACCGTAATCACTGAGCCTGAGGCGAATAGTTGTTTTAGTATAAATTTTTAATGAATAAAACAAAATATCCAAGTTATCCAACTATAAGTTTAATTAAAATTCAGAAATAAAACTGTTTTCGACCGGTTTACGGTTTAGTGTTGCAGTGTTTCTTGTACATGCACGCTTTCAAAATGGCTTCCTGTGCGACTTTATTGATTTATTACAAAGTTATTTTTCTCGATTTCTGCTTAGAATATAAACACAATGATGGAATGACTTTTTTACCAGACTTAGAATTAAAAAATAGTTTCTGTTTAGCATTAATTTGTTCAGGAAATGGCGGAGAAATTTGGTAAAATGAAATGTAAAACTATATCGTTCGAATTAATATAAAAGTTTTAATACACTTTTCACTTTACAAGTTTTAAAAACACAAATAGTACAATACAGCGAAAGGACACCATACAGCACAATGAAAACACGACATAGTCAAAAGAAATAGTATCGTACAAATTGAGATATTTATAGGATACAAAACAAAATTGTTTTAAAAAGAATATCACAGCTTTTCCCAAAAGTCGGGGTATTTTTTGCTATTTCAGATTTACGTTTGAAGCGAATGTTTCGGAGTTTTAAATAAGTTTTAAATTGTCTGTGAATATGTTTGACACAGTAATATAATACTAAATCCTACCTTTCAAGTTAAATACAACATTTTGTGCTTTTTTTCTTTTTCTGGGACGATTTTTTCAATATTTTGTCGATTTTGAAACCAAATTTGCCGAATCATTCTTTTTGAAAAGCATTATTTACTACCCAGGTGGTAAATAATGCCTCAGATTTACTAGTCATCTAGCCAATCAGAACGCGCGAAAGCTCATTTGATATGCAAAATTTATACTAACAATGATTATTCAACGACCCAAATGAGATTTTATATTTATGATTTGCTTTGGGCCATACTGACAAATATGTGGCATGATTGATGATACATTGAACCTATTAAAACGAGTTGAAAATGATACTCAAAGGTGACTTTGTACGCTCAATAGACAAGTTACAACATAGAATCAACTTAACAGTAAGTAAAGGTTTGTAGAACGTAGCTGTTCGAGGTATGATGACCGGTGGATTCATCTTTTTCAGCAACAAAAACTTGACAATATAGCACATGAAATACAAATAGCCGCATTTAGCGTGCAGAAATCGTGAGTGGGATACCCAAAATTATCCTAAGTTATCCTAAGGAGATGTTTTCGTCCGATCCAATGAAACACGAGTATTACTCACAAATACAAACGTTATCCATAAATGCACATGGTCTCTGAGGGAGATAGGGACTCAGGAGGTCTGGAACTGGTAATTGTGCGCGTGCGTATGGGCTATTAAGAAAGATGTACCACAAGCATGGCATGAGCCGTCTACTACGTACATAAATACGGAGCTTAATACTATGTGAACAAAATTAAGCAATCGAGGAATCGATGGCATTTGAATCGATGGCATTTTGGCTTAGTCGTTGCACCCTGAGCCTGCGATGCGCTAACGCAAACTCCATTTCTCGACGAAAACAGAAAACAGAAAATTAGGGATTTAAGACACTTCAGGTCAGTGTAACAGATTTAAGACACTTCAGGTCAGTGTTACACTGACCTTTCAGGTCAGTGTAACAAGTAAATGTTTCCTTTTCAGTAATAAGTCTATAGATGTATTGTTTGATGATAAAATGTCTTAAGTTATAGGATTAGGTTTATTAGCTTTGGAAGTGTTATATATAGTCCCAATAATGAACGTCGCGAATAACTATGTCGCGATTGCATATGTCTGATACAAACATATTGACTATATTGAGCTATAAATTCGGCTACGCTGTAAGTGGCCAACGCTGACAACGCTCGAGCCTCAAATTTTGCAAAATATGTTCGTGGACCTTAAAGATAGACAAACATTTCTGTTCATGTATATGTGGCGTTCGGAAATATTCCATAAAATGCTACGATTTGGGATTTCGCGATTGAAAACCGAAATGATTTGTTCGATATCGGGCTATTTGACAACCAAGCGCGCTAGCCTGTTATTTTGACAGAATATGACACCTCTACACTTTTCAGACATAATCGGCGCGGATTGTAATCATATACATATCGTTCAATTTAGCTTCCGAAAACTTGATAAAATCAAAATTGCTGTATTTTGTGTAAAATTATTTAAGTGTAAAATGCGCAGCATGTTGCGTACATTATCAAAGAAAAAAAGTTGACTTATTGGACTGAACTAAGCAAGATTTCCCGTTACATACATGATTGATACCGAGGCGGCTTTGCATATGCTCTGGCAACGATGACATGCACCATTGCGCTCCGGAACCAACACGAATAACATATTTTTTATCACGTTTTTGAAGCTAAATTAAACGATATGTATATGATTACAATGCGTGCTGAAAATTACGGCTGAAAATTTTACTGAAGTATCATATTCTGTCAAAACTGACAACAGCGACTAGCGCGCTCGGTTGGCAATTAGCCCGACATCGTACAAATCATTTCGGTTTTCAATCGGGAAATCCCAAATCGTAGGAATTTATGGAATATTTCCGAACGCCACATATACATGAAATGTTTGTCTATCTTTAAGGGCCACGAACATATACTAGGAGATAGAGATCTAAGTTATTGGAGTCGCGATATAGACAGTTCAAAATCACTTCTAAGGGACAATACATTGACCTAAAATGAGCAATTGCTTCGAATTACAAAAGAACAAACTCATCTGGAATGGCGACTTAAGCGAATTAAAGTCCTACGTCGCAGAAAAGTTAAACATAAATGGTAAATGGAAATCACCATCAGGTGGACGCTGGTTATTTACTAGCGATGCTTTGTCTATAACCTGGTATTGTAAAAGCAAAACTGTCTTATTTCAAGGTCCTCGTGGCAGCGAAGTGGCTGACTCTTTGAAGAAAAATATCGATGCATCGCGAATTGCAATAGTGAAAGATGCCGAGCTAAACATTGCTACCCCTGCTGTTTCCGAAAGACGGAATGAATCTATCGATAACCAGTGTAGTCTCAGTATTAACAATTCTAACTCGAACATGTTTGATAGATCTAGTAATACCACAACAACTATCAACCGAAACGACTCGGATGCTAGCGAAGGAAAAGCAAATGAGCAAGAAATGTGTTCACACAAGCAGAACGAAGGCGATTATATAATGAATTGCAAAGACTGTAGTAAATTATCTGTAGAAGTAGCAGAAATTAAATTGGACTTGGCATTATTATTCCTAAAAGTTAATACTGCTGAAGTTCCCGCTACATGTGAATGCAATCGGCTACGAAGCGAAAATCAGCTATTGAAACAAGAAATTAAATTACTCAAGGAAACGCTGCACGGCATGGAATTGTCAAAATCGACAATTAGCATCGCTATCGATAATATGAATAATCAACCAACCATCACTGACAATGACTCTGTCGTACTAATTGATATAGAAGAATCTGAAGTTAACGTAAACACTAATATGAATAATTTACCATCTGCGACAGACAATGAGAAACAATATAATACCCGCGGGCCAGTTGTTAATGACTCTCTTACGAAATACAGAAATCCGAATAAACCAGTCGTCCAAGACTCCCTGACCTCATTCGACCATCTCCTGAAAGAAAAGGCCGCCTTAAACGCCAACATGCATCGTCATAAGAGGAATCAAATGCAAAATTCTCCAACTAACACAACGCATTTCTCGAAACCTAATTACCGGCGCAATCAGGCCGCCTTAAACGCCAACATGGATCGTCATAAGAGGAATCCAATGCATAATTCCTCAACTAACAGAACGCATTTTTCGAAACCTAATTACCGGCGCAATCAGTTTTCCGAGCCTAAACATCAATATCGTCAAGCAAATTTTCCCTCGAAGATTTTTCGAAGCGGTCGCTATCGAAGGTTTCCGAAACCAAGAACAACAGCAGACAATACAGATACAAGAGCAAGTCAAATCAACCCGGCATACAAAGTGAATCCTTTCCAATCAAAGTCAGAGTTACAGCTTGGAGAAACGGAGTCCTGGGAAGCTTACCTACAGCTGGTCAATCGCACCTTGGACCAGTTTGGAACCCTCGTTTAGGCGCAATCCAACGGACAAGTGATAATTATACATCTCAGAGAAGTGTAAATTTTAATAATTTAATTAACATTAAGACTAATACAAACCCCACCATTGGAAAGTCCTCAGTCCCGTCCTTCCTCTTGTCAAATGTATGCCATATAACAAATAAGGTAGACGAATTAGCTGCTGTTGTATCGATCTATGACCCATCCGTGGTAATGATAACTGAATCTTGGCTAAGTGATGATATCGGTGATTCCTCGGTTAAGATCGGTAATAAATACAACATATTTCGTCGCGATAGAAAGTCTCCTGGCGGTGGAGTGATCGCCTACGTGAATAATTGTTTACCAGCAGAGCGTATGACTCACCTCGAAGAAGAAAACAAAGAAGTGATATGGTTGTTGTTAAAACCCCCCAGAACCCCTAGACCTTACAGTACAATCGTTGCTGCTGTTGTGTACTACCCTCCTGGTCAATCCGCCGAACAAGCAATCGATATGAATGAATACTTAACTACTTGTATAGATAGTCTCTTGCGCGAACGTCCTTCATCTGGAATTGTTATAGCTGGGGACTTCAATCAACTAAAATTAAGAGAACTATGTAACAGATTTAATTTAAAAAGATCTGTAACTAAACCGACTAGAGGACACAACATTCTTGATCAAATCCTTACAAATATGCTCCCTCTCTTTGACACTGTTAGCCATCTCCCCCCAATCGGACGCTCCGACCACCAATGTCTTCTAATCAAGCCCATTAAAAGACAGAAAACTCCGGTTACGTCAAAAAAAATTAGATTGATGAAACGAGCAAATTTAAATGACCTCTCCCTGAATATGGCTTCTGAAGATTGGACTGCTGTATATTCAGCACTGGATGTGGATGAGAAAGTATCAGCTTATAACTCCATTATAATCAAGATGCTTGACGAGTTCTTACCCGAAAAAACCATCAGAATACATCACTCTGATAAACCGTGGATCACTGGTAATATTAAAATGCAAATCAAAGCTCGTCAGAAAGCCTTTTCTCGTGGTGATCAGCCAAGATACAAACAACTCTGCGAGAAAGTGGCAAATCTTATAGCTAAAGCTAAAGCCACCTACTATCGGTCCAAGGCCTCAGAATTTCGTACCTCGAATCAATCGAAGTGGTATAACTGTATCTACTCTTTAGTAAATGCCGAAAACACAACCCACACCCAATTTCCACACAGGCCCGAAAACCTAGACTTATCCGACTTAGCTGAAAAACTTCAGAAAGCCTTCACTAAACCATGGTCGGACCGGTACACGAATGTCGCCTTTGAAATACCTGAAGTGAACCATCCACATAAGAATAACAAACCACCTCTTCCTTCTATTGGCCAAGTTAAAGCGGTCTTAAAACATCTTAATCCAAGAAAAGCAACTGGCATTGATAAGGTTCCTGCATGGATGCTCAAACAATACCACGAAGACCTAGCTCCTGTGGTTTATGACATTGTGTGCTGTAGTATAAGTCAATGTTGTTATCCATCACTCTACAAACATGCCCTAATTTCCCCTGTTCCTAAAGTGCAACCACCGAGAGACATTAACAATGATTTCCGCCAGATATCAGTCTTACCCCATCTTGCCAAGATCCTGGAAAAAATCCAGCTCCAGTTAAATATTGAAGATCTGAAAATTAAGAATAACCAGCATGCGTTTACTCAACATCGAAGCACAGTCTCTGCGTTAATATCAACTACCCAAACCTGGTTTAATGCCACTGATTGTTCAAAAACAGGCAAAATGGGGGTTCATGCGGCCTTCATTGACTTTCGTAAGGCCTTCGACCTTGTGGATCACAATATTCTTTTGAACAAATTAGCAGCTATGAACATAAATAAACCCTTCTGGTTATGGATTAAAAGTTTCCTTTCCGGAAGAGTTCAACAAGTAAATCTCAATGGTACCTTATCATCCATTGCAACATGCCCGGCCGGAGTCCCGCAAGGCTCTGTAATATCTCCCATTCTTTTTAATACCTACATTGATGATTTGGAGGACGCCTTACCAGAACAACTAAAAGTCAGTACGAATAAGTATGCAGATGACTGCACACAACACCAAATAGTGAGCGTAGATTCTAATAGTAATTTACAACAATCTATCAATGAAGTAAATAACTGGGCGGTGTTAAATAAAATGGCAATTAATGCTAAAAAAACTAAGGACATGTGGATCTCTTTCACGGACGCTATACCTGAACCACCACGTCTTCGTATTGGAAATGAGTTAATAGAAAGGGTCAACGCTTTTAAATTACTTGGCGTGTCGTTCCAAAATAATCTAAAATGGAACGCACATGTTGAAGAGATTACACGTAAAGCAAATAAACGCCTTTACCATCTTAGAGAATGCAGGAAATCGCAGTTACCAGCTGAAGTCGGTATTATTACCTATCAATCCAAAATAAGACCAATTCTCGAGTATGCATCACCTGTCTGGGCGGGACTGCCTAATTACCTGCGAGATGAAATAGAGCGGGTTCAATCCAGGAGCTTAAGAATCCTTGGCCTGGAAAAAGATTACCTACCACCGCTGAACGAAAGAAGGGAAGAGGCAACTAGTCGAGAAGTTGATAGGTTTATGAACGATCCAAACCATCCCTGTCGCAGTGTTTTGCCAAAATTAATTAACAATCGGTACTATTTAAGGAACATTGACCGGAATCGCAATATATCATTCTTCTCAGGAACTGAAAGGCATAAACATTCTTTTTCAGGAAGAGCTTGTAAATATGTATAAATAATTTTAACTTATTGGAAGAACTTATTAGTTTAAAGAACTTATTAGTTTTAACTTCTTAGTTAGTTTTCTAAGT
Source organism: Paramuricea clavata (assembly GCA_902702795.2). Classification (NCBI taxonomy): domain Eukaryota; kingdom Metazoa; phylum Cnidaria; class Anthozoa; order Malacalcyonacea; family Plexauridae; genus Paramuricea; species Paramuricea clavata. The sequence continues at coordinate 112,445 of CACRXK020000133.1, forward strand.
TATCTTACAACAATTTGTAATATAAAGACATACCCACAGCATATATACTTTCTTAAACAAGTAATTGTAAGTCCATTGTACTTTTTTATCTTAAGATGGATGAATAAAGCTATTATTATTATTATTATTATTATATAGAATAGCAAAATTTGAAGCGCGAGCGTTGGCCACTTACAGCGTAGAATTTATAGCTCAATAATACAATATGTTTGTATCATGCAGACATATACTATATGCAATCGACATAGTTATTCTCGACGTTTGTGATAGGGACTATAACACTTCCAAAGCTAATAAACCTATAACCTATAACTTAACACATTTTATCATCAAACAATATATCTATAGACTTATTACTGGTGTACGAAACGGAAACATTCACACTTGTTATACTATGGATAACAGCAAGAAACAGCGTGTATTTTATTTTATTACTGGAGACTTGCGTTAAATTTCCTGTATTTATCTAGCGCATAAAAGGAAAAAGTACGAAAAAAATATTTAAAATAAAAATAATATTTTCGTGAAAACTGCGTTTTTAGCACATTTTATGACCCACGACTTTACCCACGACTTTACCCACGACTTTACTCACGACACACGACTTTTAACCCACGACACACGACACACGACATATAGGGACACTCCTCTTGAATGCGTAATAAAATAAAACGTAATTATCACTGTTTTGTGGTTTGGTTCAGGGTAGACATTCCCTATCAGTATCACTAAATATATAATTTTTAAGGGGCTGTTCATATGATCCCGCTTACCGAGACGTCTTGCTTACCGAAACGAATATTTCCGTGCGTTCATATGGATTATTTCGTCCCACTCGCCGAGATGAAATTACAATGCAGTTCTATAATTAGCATATATGCAGAACGTCTACATTTCAGTCAAGCAACACAAATATATGGCGATTTTAGTGTTTTTCTTCGTTTATTTACAAGAAAAAGTATTGCGTGGGGTGTATATTTAATACTTGTTTACATGTTACGAAAGTATATCTAAATACTATAAAAATAGTTCAGTTTGCACCCCAGGTAATTATAGATACTAGTTACGTCAAATGGAGAGATAATGAGCATTTTTGCTGTAAAA
>CACRXK020000134.1:0-73936 GCA_902702795.2 Paramuricea clavata
ATGCTTTTTGACTCTTCACCGTTTATGTGTGTTTATAGTATTACGAAGAAAGACTATGGCGCGAATTAAACGCGGAGCAAGTCAACGCTGGAATAACTGTCCAGGTGTGGAAATTACTTTGGCAACTCCTTAGTATATAATATACACGAACGTGCGGTTAGAGCTCGACGACTGGACTCTGTAGCTCAGTCAGGGACGTAGCGAAACACCTGAAGTTGGGGGGGGGGGGCGACATTGGAGGATTTTACCTGAAATTTTAATTTCGATGTTAAAAATTTACCTGAAGTGTAATAATTAGAATAAAGCTTGTTGTGATTGATCCCCACTGTAATACTAAGTTTCTAGAAGAATTTACATTTTTGAGGCTCCAGGGCTGCATTTCTGGCGTTTTCTAATACAAATTCGCAGGCGAATTGGATCTAAATTGACTGTATTGTAGAAAAATGGTTACCATTTCACAAAAATAACGACTTTATTACGCAAATTTTACCTGAAAATGTGAAAATTTTAACTTTAATTTCACCTGAGTTTCACAGTTGGGGGGGGGGCACCCCCCGTTCGCTACGCCCCAGAGGGCCTATAGCGCAACTGCTTGTAAACACTCACATTTTTCCGAGGCGAAATTGTACCGCAGGCATGACATATCATCGTTGTCAAACTCGTTAAATTTTGCATATTTCCGTAGCATTTGAAAAAGAGCATTGAAGATATGGAAACGACAAGAAAACAAGTTCCCGTGAATGGACTGGCGGAGTTCGACAGACGTGTTGGTCCCTCGTACGACAAAGCATCGGCCGCCATTGATTCGTTTATGAAATTTCAAACAAAATACAAACCTGCTGCTCCTCACGTCACTGCTGAAAAAAATGTCAATGAAAATGACAGAATGGGAATAGAGATGCATGGTTAGTTTTAAAGTGCGCAGACTTGGAAAAAGTGGGATCTCGGGATCCTGGATCCTGAGGAACATAAGTAATATTATCTACCATTTGAGTCTATTTTGAGATTACAAGGTGTTCTTCATATCCTGTTAATAGAATTTGAAGATTGTTTTGTTTCCTCAGCAATTTTACAACCAATATAATCGAGGAACATTTGAAAAAGACAAATTCAGGATCCGAGAAACATTGAACACTTTTTCCAGGTCTGAAAATGCGATTAATCCCATGCATGATTTTTTATATGTGTAATATTTGGGTCATCCCAAGAAGAAATGTAGTACATCTTTATACTAAAATACGTCATTTTCATCAATGTATAATGTCATTACATGAATAGCAAATTAGTTTTCCTTCGCTCCAAAAATTCATTTATGACATCATGTCCAGAAACTTCAACAGTGAAAAGTTGATCAAGATGAGGTTTCTTATAAAGATTTAAAATACTCATTAATAATTCATAAACCTTGTGGCAAATCAAGTCAGTCATAATATGTCACGTGGAGTGACTTTATATCTGCAGAAAACACATGTGGCATTATATAATTGTTCATCCTAATTAGTATTCTTTTGTAGTCGTATTTTAAGCTATTCAAAACACTCGTTGTCGTGTTTTATCAGATATAAAACGCTCGGCTGCGCCTCGCGTTTTATATCTGATAAAACACTCCTACTCGTGTTTTAAATAGTACATAGAGCGTTTGCACATGACGTCACAGCCGCCATGTTGGTGTTCCAATTCAAAAAAATTTTAATTAGACTCTTTTGTCTAGAACACCAACATGGCCGCCATGGCTTTTGTTGAGTTGGTCCCTGGGGAATGAATGCAAAAGCTCTATATTACATTTCTTCTTGAATGAACCAAATATTACACATGCAAAAAATCGTATATGGGGTCAGCCCCACTTTTGAAGTAATATTTGATATTTGAGAATAAGTTAATTTACTTCAGCCGTCAACAGAATTATAAACATATACAAACAGGAAGACGGTTCAGGAACACTAACACAGCGTGAGCCAATTACGTTAGTGACCTGCTACAAAACATCATTATACAAAACTTCACAACTTATAATTTAAATATCAAACAAGAGTATAGTATAATCCTTTTTATCCGAAGTAGAGAGAGCATAAAATTTTCAAAATTTGGAAAAACAAAATGACAAAATTGTTGTTGTTGATTATGTGTATGTAATGATTATGTATATGTGTATCTAAGTTGATTATGTGTATGTAATGATTATGTATATGTATATCTAAGTTGATTATGTGTATGTAATGATTATGTATATGTGTATCTAAGTTGATTATGTGTATGTAATGATTATGTATATGTGTATCTAAGTTGATTATGTGTATGTAATGAATTCAATAAATATCTTTCTTTAGGTAAACTTTTGAATCAAGAAATTACTCCTGACGAAGCTACTGTACATTCCTGGGACGATCTACAGAAAGTAAGTTTGTATTTGATGATATTGTAAACTTATCAACTTGGTTACCTTAGCGGTAATATGGATTGTATATATTATAAATCTGCTTTGTTTTTCTAGAGTTTAGTTGAGCTAAATGACGTCATCCACGAATTCTCTCATTTGGTACATGTAAGTGTTAACCACATACATCAATAAATATACATCCATCAATGACGTAATGTGTTAACCAATCCGTTAATCGACCAGAATTCCGGATCTGCGAAAAATATCCGATTGGAACCGGAACTGAGTTTATTCAACCGTGTATGATTATAGAAGTTGATTTGTCGACTGCCAACCTTAAAAAGTTGGAATATATGTGTAAAATAATGTGCGTAATGTGATGTGTTAAAATATTTGGTCCGTGTTCAATTAGCTAATGAGTAATGTTCATCAGTAAATTAACTTTATATTCTTTTTCCTAATGAAGACAGAGTTCCGGTGCACCCTATACGTAGGGTAGCACCTTTACTATGCCTTTACTGAAGCCCTAATTTTAATGCTATTTTTGACAGGAACAACAGTCAGCTGTAGATTCGATCGAGACAAATATTGAACACGCTCAGGTGAATATTCACGACGCGACACAGGAACTCGGCAGAGTAAGTAGCATGACAATGTTTTATTATTAGGTTGTTGATAGAACCATCAAGATGGCGTCGTGATAGCACATTTCTCATCATTTATCTTCACACAGGCGGCGAAGTTACAAGGAATGATTCTTCCAGTTATCGGTGCGGTTGTGGGCGGTGTGGTAGGAGGGCCGGTGGGTTTGTTGGCGGGCTTTAAAGCAGCCACAGTGCTGACAGCGGTAGGTGGAGGTGTGATTGGGTATAAGGCCACGAGCTACATCAAAGATAAACGCGAGGAAGCTGTCGATTCTGAACTTGAAAGACTGACAGACAGGAACAATCCAAATGATGATAATTAGGATTGGAAAGTTAAGCCCCGTTTACACTACGCTCAATTTTTGGTACGGCACGGATAAAATTGGTACCCGTACCACTTTTTTGGTTCTTGGACTACCCATTTAGGTAGTTCAAGAACCAAAAAAGTGTTTTTTTGGTTCTTGGTCCAAGAACCAAAAAAGCGGTTCGGTACCGAGCGTAGTGTAAGCGGGGCTTTAGTCTTGCTAGTGGACTGAAACGCAGACTAGTCTTGCTCCAAGATGACCGACCCACGCAGAAATAATAGTCTTCTCGCAATTCATAGTTTTGCTGTTTCTAAACAAACAGGCGAAGGACTTTACGGTGGTTGGGTAGAAAGAGCGTAGGTAAGATAAGTCACACACTAATGTTTGTGGAAACACCACGTAAAATTCGAAAGCTTTGCAGTAATAAATTTACGTGGTGTTTCCACAAACAATAGTATTATTTGTTTTATCGCCATGCAAACCTACAAAGAACTTAAGTCACATACTATTCATAAGGGACACATGACACACGTCAGAATCAAGAGGCCCTTTGTAGCTGATCTGAAAGTGCTTTATCTTACTGCTTTGTTTACAAATCCCACAGCTCTCGAGTCACTACTATTTTTAGGTCACTACAAAGGGCCTACTTCTCATGACTCCCCCTAACTATTCGTCGACAGTTTTTATGACATTTTGTTCTTCTTGTATTGTCGGAGCTTGGCTGACCTATTTGCGCGACGAAATGAGATAAATTGAAATTTTGTACATAGTATAATTTATATGGAGAATTAATAGTTTGTATATGTATATTTAAAATACTTCTATAATTGTTCAGGGTGTGTTTGTTTGCAGAAATATAAAATTTTCTTTAATATAAGGGTAACTAAGGGTATTCGTCATACAATGCCTGTGCCTTTCACCTCACCTCTCTCACTGCGATTCGAATCCTGCAATATTCAGTTCTTAGATTATAATTTCGCTCAATCACATGTGAGAAATATATTTGTACGTATATGCAAAGGCTGGTTTACACTATCAAAGTTTCTGTGATCACAGTAGGAATTTTGCATCGGTAAATTTTCTACGTTTTGAAGAATTTGTAAGAAATGTTTAAGGAAACCGATTCAGTGTTTAACACTTCTTAGAAATCCTTCAAAATTTAGAATTTACCTACGAAAAATTCCTACTGTGATCACAGATGCAAATTTCACGGCAGGTTTTCCCGGGAACTTTGCTTTTTCATGCTTCCTCTTATACAGTAACATTGGGACAAATGATGTTTACTGGTCCTCAGGGGAGTACAGTTATTGAGCTCATAAATGAAGTTTAGTTTAGTAGGGGAATGGACCGAGGAGCGTCTGTAAATAGTAAACCAAGGTTACGGAATTAATTATTTTGCGGTCAGATAATTCTCAGCTGGCCAAGAAACGGCATTACATGAAAAGTATTAACCATTACCTAATATAAATTAACCGCAAAACCGCGGTACAAATGACGATGTCCGCAACGTTAATTCTTGAATACCAAATGTCTTTTAATTCTAAGAAATGACATAATAATAATTTTCATCATGTGTTATTTAGCGCAACATAAATAGCATATTCACGAAAATTCTTGAAAAATTCGCATAAATTGCGTACGTATGTGATATGACGTCATCATCGGGCGTGAATCGGATGATGCCGAGTCATTCCCATACTCCCAAACGGATAAAACGATTCAAATCAACAAGCTTCCGTTCGAATATCGATTTTACGAAAAGTTGGTTGTGTTGTGTAGAGATTTCGGGTGTTTCCTGGGCGAATTTTTACTTCAAAATCTTTGTGGAAAAGCTTTCAGATGAGTAGTAGGATGCAACGATTTCGCCGTGCTATCAGTTTTCGCCGATCGCAAAGACACGTCCCCGAAAGTTGCCGTCCACACCAATGGGAAAGCGACGGCCATAAAGTTAAGTCAGGCGGACTTAGTTTTCCTGTTAAGGTACGAATATTCGTTTGTATTTGCATTTATATGCTTCTTAAGGAATCTTAAGCCTTCCTAAAGCTTTTACTGCTTTTATTTTCGATTTTATGAGGAGTTTAACGGGCGTTTAATAGTGTTGTTTTGTCTTCCAAACTACAGTATCTGGGGGCACAAGAAGTTGCTGAATCGCGTGGCACACAGATATGCAGTGAAGCAGCAAAAATTCTAAAAAAGAATGTGAGTTGCCAACATTCTCTATCTGGTGAATAGGTGTAAAAATATACAATCATTTTCTCACATATATTTGTGTTGCGTATGAAGAAATTTCTAGATTTTAACAAGATACAATTACCTAAATATCGCGACTGTTGTGCGTGCGACATTTGGTTGGAATGACAAGGATATTGTTCCTGATTCTAGGCTTTATAAAAACTTCACATTTATGTTCTTTATATTTATCTAGAAACGACGACGAAGCCGAAAAATGACCCTGCTAGTTACCGAGGACTGTATCAGAGTCGTTGACGATAAAACCAAGGTTTGAGAAAAAAATAATATTTACAGTAGCCTGCTGCCACATTTGTTTATACTGTTGAAATATTTCGTTTGATCCAACAATCGACTAGTTGATATCTGTTCCGTTTGTAACATAAAGTAGGCAGTATTTGTGGCTTTTTGACACATTTAACTAGCTAAATATTACCCAGTTTCGAGCCGATTTTATCTATGATATTACTCAAGTTAAAATTACTCTTGCTCTAATTCGCAAATGGCAAATACATTTGCGATGTAGTAGAACGATTTTATCAATATTTTGAATGAAGTTTTTACGCTTGGGAGATTTCGGTGTGCCCAAAGACAAAGTTTCTTGTTTAATTTTGATAACGGACGTCTTTAAAGTAGCTTTAATGAAAAAAGAAGGATATTCAGATCGTTGTTTACTGTTCCTCTCAAAATTCGTAAACATTTCAGTCTGCTTTTAAAACACGTAATATTAAATCCTGTGCGCCGGTGAAAGCCTGTTTGTAATATATTATTTAATCATAATTTTGGCATGGAATAATGGGAAAATTCGGGTTTTTTAGGACTTCTTAATTTTGTAAACATGCGAAGCAATGTTAAAATTGTGATGTTTTTTTGATTAGACTCAAACTGGGCAGTATCTTAATGTGTTTTATTTAATAAATGCATCCATTGGAGTCCATACATTGTTATTGTTCCTCAAGGGGGTGTCCATAAATAGCGCATGTGACTAAGTGTTGTAATACCATATATATTAAAATTGGGTGTGGGGGGAACTCCGTGGATGGTAGGGTGGGAATATACCAAATGAACCCAATTGTGAAGCTAGGTACCCAAGTTAGCTCAGTCTACCAAGAGGCATTAAATTCATCAATGCACCCTAATTTATTATTTTACTCTGTTTAATGCCAGATTATTTTACTTGTCAAGGGACTCGATTGGTTAACCAAGGTTAACCTACGTCACTGCTTTACTCTGTCTAATGCCAGACTATTTTACTCTAACACTGAGTTAATCGGAAATATCAATGCTTCCACCTTACAAAGGTTAAGAATAGGTTTTGTTGAATGCAACAGCCAGATGCATGGTAGACAAATTGTAGGATTTGGAATTACAAAAAGTCTCTGGATGAAAAGAAATAAATTGTGTGTTGTTTTGTAGCAACTGGTTATAGATCAAACCATTGAAAAAGTGTCATTCTGCACACCGGATCCGTATAACGAGAAATTATTTTGTTACATCAGCAGAGATGGCACATCTCGCAGGTGGATGTGTCAGTGTTTCAGCGCAAGACGTGATACGGTATGTGTCAAGATATTTTATTAATGTTGTGTGAAACATAACTTGTTTTGTAACCAAACCCTTGTTTTGCATATACAAATATTTGTATTTAATATGTTCTATTTTATTGTCAATTATCGCATATTACTAAAACAATGTCGTAGCTGACATAAAATGTTATCGACTAATGCTTCAAAACAATAAATTTCCAATGGCTTTTATTAGAAAATGTTTACAAGACTAAAACAGTTATGTGTACATGTATAAATAAGGTGTTTGTATTTTAATTTTATTCTAGGGAGAAAGGTTGAGTCACGCTGTGGGTTGTGCATTCACAGCTTGCCTGCAGAGGAAACAAAAGCAGGTTGCATTGAAGGAACAACATTTAGAGGTGAGAAAAGCTGTTTATGTTACTATATGTTGGTTTTACTTACTTGAGGACAGTTATTTACAAGTTACTGCCAATGCTTTTGTAACTGTGAGTAATGTAACTCCTGGTGTATCAAGGGTTAATGAGTTAAACTATTTTAAAATGTTTTTGCAGAGACAAGCAAGTATGAGATTGCCATCAAACAAAGACAAGGCTGTATCTGAGACGTCGCAACAAGATACGGAAAGCAAACCAAGTACAAGCTCGATTGATCCCAGTAAAGCCCCTAGTACCCCTTCTGTATCCAGCAACCAAGGAAGTCCGCAGCCAAGCATCAGCTCGAGTCCGACACACTCCAATGCTGCGGCAGCTCCCTTGGCAGCGCCCTCGGCAGCAACCTCGGCAGCACTAGAACCTCCTCAAGCCGAACCAATCAGGAAGAAAGAGAAGAAATTACACCTGCAATCCCGACCACGCCCACAAGGTGCCACCCCTAACCCATTCACACGTCACACCTCCCTAAGATATCGTTCTCAACCTCTCTCGCTCCAGCCGTTACGACCGGGCAAATATGAAGTGCTTGCGGACGAGTCTGTTGTACCAAAGTTACCCCCTGAAGAGCCAGCCCAGAATAAACCAACAGATATCGATACATTACTTTCCATGAATGACCCTGCCCCTGCTGTGCCTAATACTGCAAATAATACCACAGCCTCTCATACTATGAATAATGGTGGCATCGGTGCAATGATGCAATGGTCGGGAACCTCGGCAGGCCTACTTATGACAAATCGAAATAATCCTAATCAAGTACAACAAACTAACTCTTGGTCAAACGACCAGAAACAAACTAATCCATTTCAAGTAAACGGTGATGATTTTAGTGGCTTGGCTAATCGACATCAGAATACCGAAGGTAAGGGAACCAATCCATTCAAGAAAGATGAACCAGTGCATTGGTTATAATGGTCCTTTTATAAGACATACTCGAAATAAATCAGCAACAGGTCAAGAATGTCTTAAATATCCAACAGTTCTTGTTACCACCAGCACAGAAAAATATAATTTTTTAATTTTAATATTTTGTACAGAAGAACTGTACAATTTTATGCAAAGTTTTAATTTTAAGCTCGTGATATTCTTAACATTTTTAGTTTTTGTTTTAACATTATTTTGTTTTATTTTAATATCGAATTGCGTTATTGTTCAATACATATGTTTTAAAAAGTTGACCTCAGGCATAGTCTGTCAAGATCTGAAGGTCTGAAAACGAAACAGAAGTCATTGTATTATGTTTTTATCGTGTACGGTCACAGCGATTAAGCTCATTGTATTTTTGTATAATGAAGTAATCGTCCATTACTCAATAGGGATAGCTGAGATGAAACAATGAATAATATTTAATGAAGTTGAAACAAAGGATTTGTGCACAGTTCAACATCGAACAACAAAGGTCCTCTATTTTGTGGCTTTGAAAATTTCTGGGCTTCTAGACCATCGTATCTTGACGACTATGCTTCAGGCAAATACTGCACTTAACTGTGTCAGATTTTACCTCGATTTTTATTTCGCATTTCTGCAATAACCAAGATAAGTCTGTGGTTAAAAGTTTTAAATCAAGGGCGTAGGATACTAGGAAGCATTTTCAACATCGTGCTGGCACTACGTTTTAAAGACACATTTTTACATTAGAAAAGGTACATTCTGTTTCATTTGGCAAAAGGTGCACTTAGCGTAAAACGGGGGGAGGGGTGTCCTACGCCCTTGCAGTACCACATATAAGTTCAGTTTTGCTATGTAGTTAATAGATAAAAGGCTTGGAAGGACTATATTTTTAAGAAACCTGGACTAACATATAGACAATGGGTTCAATATTGTATAGCCATCTAGTCTGTATTTTTTGTTAATTATGTGGAGCGTTCCGGAAACGACATACAAATACAAACTCGTGCGTTTTGGTAGCCTGAGTATCAGACCGTATTTCCATTTCTTATAAATGCTGGTTTATAAAATAGAGTGTGATACTCGGGCTAACCTTTTGGCAATTATTAGCTATTTAGTACTAAGAGTAAAAGTAGTAATCAGACAGAAATACGCGTCCTGAACACATATGAAAGTGCGTTAAAAAATAACGCTATAATTGCAAGTTCGTGGCTAAAGGGGATGGAAGAGATTATTTCGCTGGCCTCAAAGTGACAAAACGTAACAAAGCGACGGTTTTACTAACACTAACTCTACTCCAAACACCAACTCTGACCCTAATCCTTACCTTAACCTAACCCTAGTACTAATATTAACGCAAACTCTTATTTCAATTTTGGAACCATCTTGTAAACTATCTCTAGTCCATCCCTTTTAGACATTACCATGATTGCAAGGGATGTAAATATATGAAAGTACTTTAATAGAATGTACTGTTTATTGCGCTTTTCCCCATTGGCCTCGTTTTCATGTTGGTTATTTCCTGGCGGTTTGTGTGCAAGATCAAGGTCACGTATTCATACAGGAAACATTGGATATTATCTTCAATTGCGCCTGTCATGATAAAACATGGGAACGAGGCCATTGGTGCAATAAGGAGTAGAGTCTATTTGCGCACGCGAGTGCTGCGTCTGCGCGTACGCTTTTGCCGATATAGGAGAATTTTATTTCGAAATAATTAGTAAATATTTGATTTTAATTTGTAAAATGTAATTTCAACGTACATGACCCAATGTACTGTAAAATAAACAACTTTTACCTGTTTAATTGTTGTACCACAGTAACCATAGACAAAGAATATAAACAAAGCATGTTTTAATTTAGTCTTGATCTATTGTATTTATATCGATTTCTGTTGTGTTGTTAATTGTCCACTGGCATCAAATTATACTTTTACCGTTTCCACCAGATAACGTGGTTTTGCCAGCAAGTTTTTTCAAAACCTTCTGAAAATGTTCTTGCTGTTTTAAGGAAATTAATGGAAATTTTACTACCGCTATCTCTCACTGACCCGATTCAGCAATCAAATATGTACTCAGGCGGATTAAACACATCTAACTGGTTATTGGTGGCGATAGTGGATGTTAAAATCTCAACCTTATTATTAAAAACTTTCCTATTAAACCGAAAAGACTTAAACCAGCGTCTGTGCCAAACGTCAGGAATTTTTTCGAGTGAGCGTTTTCTCAAATTGGTAGAGTATGTGCTGTTAAAACAGAGTGTGATCATTCAAGATTTTTAGTCATACTAGACTGGCACGCCAATGGTTCTTGCCGCGTACTTGCGCTAGTACAAACTCGGTACTCAATGTATACTTAGGGGCGGACCATTAAAAAAGTGATGGGGGGGGGGGGCGCAAGAAAAAAAGCGCGCAGGGGAAGCAAGAAAGTTTGAAAAAATCATTCGTGCAGAGACTTTTCAATAGGGAAAATTATAAAAGTTGAAATAAAACAAAAAATGGTGCAAGGGATTATATTTTAAAAAAATTATCGACACAAGCGAAAATAGTTAAAATCCCCCCCGCCATCACTTTTCTAATGGTCCGCCCCTTAGTCAATAAAATAAGGTTCATAAAGTACAGGATCTGAAACGTATGTTCAGACTACGAGGTAGAAAAAGAAGTACAATTGTATATACAAGCAATCGACTCCAACGTTTCTTAGTTCCATCAGTCCAATCATGTTTCATGCCAAGACATCTCAGACACATGACAGACCAACTAAATTACGGTATTGAATACCTTGGACTTGGAAATGTCATGTGGTATCAACAAAAAGTAAGTACGCAGATAGCAAGAGTTCCGCGTACCTACGTGGTACGTGACTGAAAACAAAGAAGTACCAGACAGTAATATTGGCGTACCTCCGGTACGTAAGTATACGTGAACAGACAATTCCATTATAGACTAATTTTAAAACTAGGCGAAAAGATGCAAATAAATCACCACAGCTAGAAAGAGCATACTAAAGTGAGTAAAATTGCAAAGTTTGGTAAAGCGAAATGTTGTAAAATGCGGAAAATATAGCCTTGCAAAGTTCGCAATTTTTGTATACTTTTGTATTGCGTGCGGAAATTGCTACCACATTTGGGCCGAAAATGGTAGCAATTTCCGCACGCAATACAAAATTTGCAAAGTTTGCAAGACTATATTTTCCGCATTTTACAACATTTCGCAACCAAACTTTGCAATTTTACTCATTTTAGTATGCTCTTTCTAGCTGTGGTGATTTATTTGCATCTCCTTGCCTAGTTTTAAATTTAGTCTATAATGGAAATGTTTATTATCGCACCCTGCAAAAAATTTCGTCGTTTCGAGTCGACGCACGTCTTCACGCAGTAGTAGGAGAAACAGTTTGCCTCCGACAAGCTCGGTAACCTCTTCAGGAAAGATCTTCGTTTTAATTTTTTCCAGGAGTTCAGAGACAACACTCTACATTTCAGATATACATAGATGTAATTCGATTGCTACACCTGAACATATGTGTTGAAAATCACGCAGCGCACTATAACGCGCGCTTCATACTCCCACGCTCACGTACTTGGCGGTTCTCCAAGCACCTGTAAGCGTAGGACACTATATATAACACATGCATCTCTTCCCACGCTGTCTCAAAACATTTCAAAAATTCTGGAGCGCATTATCGGAACTACGTTTCGGAAGGATTATCTTCCAGCATGTTGAGTTGTGGAGATCCTAACATGCTAAGAAGCTGACCGTCTGGCGTCTGACTCTGTGTTGGACCACCCATGCCCGCGACTTTCCCCCAGTTCGAACGAGACTCCGGGTTTAAAAAACTGTTATAGTTCGCCAACATTTGTCTTTCGTCCACACGCATCTTCTTCGCTTCCAGAGCTTCTTCGTTGGCTCGCCCTACATGGAAATAGAAAGGGATAATGGTGTTAGTGAGCTTAAAGCGACATTTTTGTCAACACAGAAGTTACCCAAAAATTGGTGTAACTAATTCTGGCGGTATTTTGCATCATCGCTCTTGTAAGGAAGCAAAAAGCTTTCCGTCACATGTGGGGATTTAGATTTGTCAGTGTAGATCGCGCTATTCTGAATGCTTCTCACTAAGCCATGTGTTTACACTACAATTTCTAGTATACATCGAGCCAACAATAAGAGGCTCGTTTTTGCATAGAAAACCATGTCAATTTTTGTCGTACAGACAAGCATTTACATATGCCATAGCCTGCGTGGCAAGAGATTCCTTTGCCTCCCTAATTTTCGCTGCCTGTAGAAATACCGCCTGCCACGCAGGCTACATATGCCAAGGAAAACCGCGCGTGTGCCCTCTGTGTGTGTGTGCGGGGGGGGCTTTACATACCAAGTTCCTGTTTGACGTCCTTCTCGCGTTCTTTCTGATATATTTCATCCAGATTCTTGCCAGGCATTGCTGGGTTCCCTGTGCCTCCCCGGGGTACCGCTGGATCGTTTTGCGCAGTCCCGACAGTCTTACTCATTTGTAAATTCTGCAGACCTTGCAAAATTGCCTGCCTGTTGTAATGCGGTAATCCTGCGGCTGCGCCATTCATCGTACGACTGGCGCTAGATGTCTTTACCCGATCGCGGGCTAGGAGCGCCCTGATAATACCGATCAATAATGCGTCTCGCTTTGGCTCAGAAATTCGATTCAAAACCGTTGCGTGGTTACTAAAAGCATCGCTTGGGCGAGCGAATTTCGGCGGTAAAAAGAGACCATCTCTATTTGGCTGCTTGCTTGCAGGCAAGTTTTGGGTATCAGGTTGAGTATTTCGAAAGGTGGTTGCCTGTGATTCCGTTTTGGTTGGCGCATTTATGTTCTCTGAAGGCTGTTTAGAGCCAGGACTAGATTTCAACAAAAGGCTTTTTATTTTCTCTAACACCGCAGGGTCGTCTGTTCCTTGAGTATTTTTTGCTTCATTGTGAGTGGCTGTTGCGTTTTGCGACACGCTTGATTTCTTGGGATTATCTGAAACAGTCAATTTAGGGGTTAACAAAACTCGGGGCTTATCTGCCGGGTGTATTACGCCGGCTAGGATATCACTTCGCATAGAACCGGGTTTGATCCTAGGGCGAGTTTTCCTTAAGGGAGCTATGATCGGAGTTGGAAGCTTTCGTAAAGGAAGATCGTCTGAATCGTCGCCGTCGTCGTCGTCCGGAATCTTGGCGACAACTAACGAAGGCTTGACGGAGGTTTTCCGATGAATCACCTCGCGATTTTTCGGCTCCTCTTCTTTCATATAGCCTCGCAATTTAATCACGGTGGGGTGGACGGGGTGCAGTGACCCCACCTCTTTCCCCTTGTGTTCGTTATCCGTAGCTATGATCAATTTCCCCACAGTGCTATTCTCTGATTTATTGTTCATCAAATCGTGTTCAAAAGCATGAACGCGACCGTGAACTTCATTCGGCATTTGAACCCCGGCGACTTCGTCCTCCGGCGAGCCCGGGGTCTCATGCTGAATATCCAATGACATCTTGCCGCTATTCTTTTGATTGGCTATTTCCAACATAGAGGAAATATCTTTGTCAGGAATATGAACAGCTTTCCATTTCCCCCCGGAAATATCAGTAAGGTCGTGAATTTCAAAGCGATGACGTTCCGTGCCGTGGATTGTCCGGTCAGGTAGCACGATTGGAGGACTGGTTCCTAATATAAAATAGCGATAAAAAGGATAAAAGAACTTTAGAGGAGTTTGTTGATTCAGTTACTTGGTAAATCGTTCGTCTGTTTGGTGACGTATGTTTATGTTGCTTACTTTAGTTGTTTTCGTATGAATATCCACAGTTTCAAACGTTTTATGACAGTGAGGACATAAAATGCACGAAATTCTTAAAAGCTTGACCACCGTGCTTCACTCAGAATATATATATATATATATATATATATATATATGAACATATAAAACATTGCTTTGGGATGGTGGCAGGCGGTAAACGAAAACTATGGTCTACTGCCCAAAATATTCAAAGTATGTTGCAAAATCAACCCATGGGTGTCCCAGTTACTTCGGCGGTCCTTGCATGCTATAACCAACTTTTCAAAAGACCAGATACAGTAAAATTTAAAGCTTTCTTTTTCATCTTTAATTTTGTCTTTACTCCAAATAAAAGTATGGTACATTTGAGATCTTTGGATGCTTTATTCTAAAAGATACACTATTGGATTTAATTTCTAGTAATACGGCTTCAGTAAATTCGTTAATACATCTTTACATACATCTTCCCTTTACGCTGAGTGCAGTTTGTTGGCTTGGTCTAACATTCTTAACCCATTAAGCCAGTGCATTACGCCCTAGTGCGCCCTACAAATATTCTACCCCGTCTAATAACGCCAGACGATTTTACTCCGACAAGGAAGAGCGCTGGCGCGGCGCTCGATGGGTTTTAGTCGTTTTTCAAATAATTTTCTTGTACAAAGCCTGCATTATTCATTCTTAACTGTTGTCCTGAGTAAAGGTGTCAGGTACGCCGGATAACTTGGATATTCCGTTTGCAATAACTGCAGTTGACTTGGACTAACCAAGCTAACTTTCTGGCCGTTATACGAGCCGACGTCTTTGCCAGTTTTAGCCGAACTTCCTTCGTTTACAACGCGATCTTCTAGCGACTGCATTTTGTACCAATTGTCGTCGGATTCTTTGTCGAGATCCTCCGACTGTTTCTTGTAGTCGTCGGGACTCATTGGTGCTGACTTTAAAAAGGCCTTGGAGGTTTGCCTCTCTGCGACGCCTACAGGACGATTGAAAGAGATATTACATCCGGAATGGCTGAAAAGATTTAGGTGCAACTACTAAAACAAAAGTCGCCTTCGAAACTAGATTGAGGAATATTTTTAATTTTCAGACAATTCATATGAGAGAATCTTAGGAAAACATGTTTACTTATCTGTTATTTGATATTGTAAAGTGTCGAGGTTGGTTCATAATAGAGAGTTTGAGCAAGACAACGAAGTCGGACGACGACGATGTGGTTGACAATTTTTGCCTGTCTTGCACATTACCTTGCGCATTCTGAGTTTAGGATCAGGAGTGAAGACAGATTAGAGATTCAGGTCTAGCTGTTTGTGAATGCTGACCGAAATCCTTACCCTGATCAGGATAAAACAGCGAGACATGAATCCATATCCCGTCTTAGTTCTTCTGCCTTCGTTCACAACGAATAATTTGGCAAAATTCGTTGTGAACTTCGTTCTGCACGAAGGCAGAAGGACAAAGACGGGATATAGTTTCATGTCTCGCTGTTTTTTTATGCATCAGTGCAATAATTATGGTCAGTATTCATAAACAGCGACACATGAGAAGACACGTTGAGCAACCACCACTGACGTCCAACTCAGTATGCGCAAGATAATGTGCAGACGGCAAAAATTGTCAAGTATGCCTTCGTCTTCGTACTTCGTTGTCTTGCTCAAACTCTCTAACAACATCACTGTGATCACAGTAAGAATTTAGCGTAAAGTTTTGAAGGATTTGTAAGAAATATTTGAGGGGACTAACTCAGTGTTTAACACCAAGTCAGTTTCCTCAAATATTTCTTACAAATTCTTCAAAACTTAGAATGTTCCCATGTAAAATTCCTACTGTGATCACAGAAACTTTAATAGCATAAACCAGGTATTAGTCAGTAAGGATTATTTTGTTTTGCACTGTGAACTAACCTTTAGTCAAATCTTTTAACGATTCCTTGGGTTGCTCCTTTACTGTATTTGAGGGATCTTTAACATCCTTCAACGACGAAACATCATCCGCCTTCTGTGCGATATCTAACAATCGACTTGTCGCCATTAATTCATCGTCACCGTTCTTGAATTCCATTGGTGCAAAAATATTATTACTCGGCTGTTGGTTGGCTGGTTGTCCCGCCTTGGCGTTTGCCTCGTCGCGTGTTAATGATGTGAGAGTGTCGGCCGGGAGGGCCTGAGGCTCGTTGCTGCCCTGAGTTTTCAAAGGCGTTGGACGTTGATTTGAACTCCCTTCGCTAGCTAGTTTTGGATTCTCATTCACACCTCCATCAGTTTTCAATAAGATAGTCGAAGGGTAAGGAGAGTGTTTGAGTTTTCCTGATTTTATTTTGAGTAAATTTTGCGCTATTTCGTCCGTGGTTGAGTCATCATCTCCGCCTTGTGAATTCACAATTTTCAAATCCTCTGCAGATTTTGCTTTTGAATTCTTGCGCGTGTTCTTTATTTGAACCTCCCCTCCGTCTTCTCCAACAGCCATCAAGTTTTCAATTTTTCCAGGAAGATCCCCACTCAATTTCACATGTGTTCCACTCTTGTCTTTAACTTTCAAATGTATGTTGTAATCCTCTTCATCTGGTTGGTGCTTATTTTTAGATTCGTCGTCATCGTCTTCAGTTTCGGGCGCAACTCTTTCCAAAGTCAAGGTTGCGTCGTCGTCTGTACTTTTTGATTTTCTATGAAAATGTTTGTAATTTTTCAAACGCTGTCGGAATTTCTTGGACATAAAATAAGGTTTCTTGGAATCTTTTCTGGAATTTTCCGAGTTTTCGGAATCATCTTTCGAATTTTCAGAATCTTCGGCATTCTCAGAAATTCTGTCGTTGTGTTCGGAATCGTCGTGCTCATCATCGGATTTCTGAATTTCTTCGTTATCATTTTCGTCCGCGTCTTGTACTTTGGGCGGTGAATGTTTTCGTGGCTTTCTCGGAATAATTATCAACTGAACGTCTTCATCTTCATCTTCTTCTTTGCTTTGAATTTTCTCATCATCGTAAGTTCCATCGTCCCGACTTTTTCTACGAATAACTTTCTTGGAAATGGCGTTATTTTTGTTAACGATTCGGCTTAACCAGTTCTTGGAATGTCGAACTTTTTGCAAAAGCTGCCTGTCCTTATTGGTAAAACGTAGTTTCTCTTTCCGAAATCTGTGTTGCTTGTTTTCGTTCAATTTTAATGGTATTTTTTGAGCGCTCGTAACCAATATATCAGTTACCTTAGCTTGGTGAGCGCGAGTATGTTGAGTGTGTTGAGGAGGTGGTTTTTCCACTGTTGTTATGAGCGAGTCATCGTCCGTCAAATGTTGTAATCGGTTGTAAGATTTGTCAGTTGTATGTTGTCCAACGTCAGTGGATTTGCTGTTTTGTTTTCCTGTTATGTAGAAAAATGACAACGCCTTATTTCTTTTTATACATAAGTATAAAAATAGTCAAGAACATTTTGAAAGTACACATCTTTATAGGAGACTGTCAAAAAAACACGAGCTTTACATAATTGTTTGAGTGTTTTTACATAATTTTGATTTAGCAAGCTTCCACAATTTTCTATTTTCTAGAATCGAAGATACTTATTCGACTAGCAAATACAAAATTGTAAAAGAAATCAACCTTGGATAGGCTTAAATAGTTAGCTAAATAGTTTGATGGGCATAAGATAAACATATAAACATGCAGTTAGACAAAACACACATGCATGCATAGCTGCACGAATTTACCCAGAACTGAAATTTGAAAACCTTCCAATAGTAATAACTATGCCAAAAAACTACAAGAAACAATTTAATTTAGGTAAAAGTAATCCACAATTAATATAACATTTTTTCAAGTCAATTAAAATCTATAATTATTTCATGCTTCAGTGGTTTGGCTAGTTTATAAATTAAAGACCGTGTGATTACTCAGTGAACATGCACCAAAGCTTAAATAAATAACCTGTTTTATTTTAACAAACAAACGCGGTCAAAAAATAATATTTTATATTTGAAACGATTCTAACAATTTTATATGTAAGGATCTAAAATAATGCTTAAAACACTGTCTTCGTGGTGAAATATTTAATTGCGGTTGCACAAATTTAATCATGTCCCAATCATCAAATTCAAAGCTTGACTCACCGCAGGCAAAACAGAGTAATGTAACGAAAATTCCCGCCAAGAAATAAGCTTCCAAAATCTTGCTCATGATTCTCTTGATGTTGTATTTCACATGGTAGTTCCTCACGAAAACATAATCCAATTTGTAGAGACGTTCAAACTTTTGTTCGGTAAGCGGATACGTGAAATTTGTTCTCTTAAATATGAGTGTTTATTAACAGTTATATATCGGAGTGACCGTAGATTAGTGGTGACGTCATCGGTTTACTGGTGGCTGTCATAGTAGACATACTACTATTACGCGCGTAAAATATCACGTGCAAGATATGGAAACTAGTTGTATCCATAGTTCGGTGGTTGTATCAAGCCGATATTATAAGATGTGTTCATACACTGCTTGTAACAAGTTTGTAACAAGTTGTTATGAGATTGTAACAAGGTTGATACCAGTGTGAGAGTTGTTAGAATTCGTTGCGAGACTTATCATAACAATTTACAGTGCCATCCAGTGATCGGATGTTCCATTGTTTTTTCATTATTTTGAAAACCCCATTGTTCTTCAGTCTAGTGACTTCATCCAGTACTCTTGTTTTGACTTTATAGCGTTGTCGCAAACGGGTCCTATTGCCTATGTATAATAAAAGGCGCAACACATAAAAAGGTTAGTGCCGGCTAAGGTTGCTTTCACACAGAACAGATGAATTCGGAGCTGTGCTCAAGTTTGCAAGATTTCCCCCAGTACCCAGGCTCTTTCCTCAATGAATTCGGAGCTGTGCTCCGAAGTTTGCAAGATTTTCCCCAGTACCCAGGCTCTATCCTCGATGAATTCGGAGCTCCCTTCGAGTTTACACAGGTAGCCTGATCAAACCTGACGAACACAGTTGACCGTACGGACTCCAGTGTCGGAACGCAAGTTTCGAATTCGTCTGGTTTTATGTGAATGTATCTAGGGTAGGCCAACACATTTTACTGAACATTAATAATGCTCTGTGTGTTAAGAACATGCGTTAAAAGTTGCAGGAGAATGACCTAGATTTAACGTAGGATTTAAGCTCTGTTAGTTTCTGATGGGCACCTCGACCCACCCGTAAACCACCAGCCTGAGACTAACTCAAGCGCAACTACGCTCTATATCTTTACAAAAATATTACAAAAACACATTAATTTCACCAACGAAATTTTATATCTCTCCAATAGCAGAAACATTTCCATCGTATTTAGTTCCTAATTCTTTTGTACACGTTGTTCTTTAACTCTCAAGCAGCGCATTTATCTACCTGCTGTTAAAAGATTACATCATTTCGCTCGCTTGGTTCGAACTGAAAATCTTCACCGTACAATACTTTGAAAATGTAGTAAACAAACGACAATTTTGTGTTGTTTTTGACAAAATTAACGATGTTTTTCGTGCAATGAATTTCGGTAAAGATGGTTAAAAATTACGGATGCAGATTGGCAGCGTTCCTCTGGTTAATTTTCCATATTTGTTCCGGCGCTCCGTTAGGTAGGTACACTTTATTTGTTTGCGGTTTAATCATAATATTCCGTTTTTTCTCTGTCGTAACTCTGACCCAATAAGTCATATTCGTTACTGGGTAGAACAGTTAAGAGTCTTAACTGTTCTAACTTAATAACTGATAGAGCTTTCCTGTATTAATAAAGTTAATTTAGTTCTACTTTGTCTATGGGGTGCCTGAACGCGCTATCGACCACGCGCCATGTAATTCTTATCCGCTGTCGCTTAAATAATTGTAACCAGCTAACCACAGCAACTTTTCTTCCTATATAGGAAACATTGAAACTAATGGCGAGTTTCAGCCAGAAAGCGCACCCTTTCTAAGAAATGAAGAAGCAAAGAGAAGACAAATACCGCAGCACCATGAGACTTATCCTGCCACGTTTGTGTACAATCCTTCACGCGGGTACACGAAAAAATCCGACATGCCCGAAAAAGGACAAATCAAGTTTATGAAAACCTTACTGGGTAAAGTCAAAACGTTACTCCATAGTGACGACGAACACCCGAAAAAGGAAAAGTCGAAGGAGAAGAAGATCACGGATTATAAAATTCCAGAAAAAATACAGGCAGTTGCTTCCGACAGAAATACTAACAAACTATATGGAGTGTTGGGAAACTCTAAAGAGAACGATGGCGAAAAATCGGTGAATGTTATTTCGATACCTTTGAACGCTTTGAAAAAAATTGTCCCATCGGAGGATGATTTCCATCGTGAGAAAGAATCCGGGGATTTGGGACGCATGCCTAAAGGCACACAAGTTTTATTAAAACCAGTGTCTGTACAACTTGCAAATAATATGCGGGAAAATAAAGGAATGACATCACTAGTGCCTGTGGTATTACAAAATCAAGTCCCTAGGGCTGAACCATTACGATCATATCATTCATATGGTGTCTTTCCTGATGGGCCAAGCAATGAACCCTTTGGTACTTCACGTTTACCATTTATTATTGAGAGACACGGGGATATATTGAAGCATAACAAGGGTGACGAAGAGTTATTCAGAGATAACAAAGGTGATGAGGGGTTGTATCGCGATATTGGTCATATTCCCGGGGAAATAAGATACCATCATGGTCCATTAGAAGACAAGGATGTACCAACACGACCCATTTTGAGGCATAAAAATCCTCGATATCATCACGCAAGATACGATGATGACGATGATCCGGATGATGATGATGATGAAGACGAGGATGATGATGATGACGATGATTTTGATGATGAGAGTGATGATGATGGTGATCGATATAATTATAGAAATTCACCACAAATGCGTTCTGAAGAAAGACAAATCGCCGCGACGAGGAAACGTCTCTACGATATGCTGCCAGGAAACGACCCGACTTACACATCGGAAAACCGCGGCCTCGGGCTACCCATGCGACTCTCCGGTACGATGCAGATGCCAGAAGCATTCTTAGGTAATCCTATGGTCCAGCCGGGGCAAGGAGCGAGCCAAAGAACCCTGATGCCTTTGCTGGGCGAAGCTCTGGCCGGCGAACACGCTGATAATTCAAATGATCGAAGTGTGTTTATGTTCGGGGGGCATGCACCTAAACAGGTCTTTGGTGATTCGGACTCCAATTTTCAAACCACACCAATGCGCTCGGCTTCTATGAAAGTTAACTCGGGTGGTTTTACTCTTGGAGGGTCACAAGCGCAAGCAATGACACCAAACGAAGTCAGCTATATGCTACAAAAACCCCCAGGTGATCAGTTGTCTCAAAAAGATAAGATAAGTCACCCAAGTCGTAAAACTCATGGTGTTCTTTTGAAAGTAAATGGCCGTCCCATAGGGGACTCGAGCGAACTCAGGGACCATGTACTGAACGGGGTGGTTTTTAAGGGCAAAGAGAAGTTGATCAAATCCAAAGGTCCCATGGATGTCAAGGTTTCCAAGGCAACCGATGACGTGCACTCGAAAGTTGTCGATATAACTAGTGCTGATAAGGTCAAGGTATTAGAAGCAAAAAGTAAGATTGCCAAGTCTCATGGACAGTGAAGAAATAATGGCCTGATATATATCCGTCTTGACGAACCAGGGACGAACCTAGTCGTCCGATAATTCGTGTATAAACGCAGCGAACAAAAAGCACAAGATATATATAGTTTATTTTTGAAAGACATTAGATTGTTGGATTAATGTTATTTTTCACACGCAAAAATCTCACATCTTGTAACAAGTTTGTCAACAAGACGCACTGCTTATTACAAGTTGTCAACGAGTTTGGAACAAGCTGTTAACAATTTGTAAAAACCTTGTTGATATTACCAGTATCAGACTTGTTACGGTTGTTCCAACAAATCCGATACAGTCATGATATAGCAGTATTGTTACAACCTTGCGTCGTCAACCTTATAACAATCTTGTTTATCATGGCTATATCAGACTTGTTAGAACAACCTTGTGACAAGTCTGATAATGCCATCAAGCTTGTCACAAGTTGTTAACAGCTTGTTCCAAACTTGTTACAACAACTGGGAACAAGCAGTGCGAACACAACTTGTGAACAGATTTGTAACAACTTGTTTGCAGTCTCGTAACAACTTGTGCGTTTTTACGTGCGTTCGTAATAATATGAAAACGTATATTACGGTTTTATTACCTTTGCTAGACCACAATGTATTTGAATTTCAAAATAAAGATGGCAGAAAACATAGAAATCAAAATTAATTCACCAACCTAACTGTGAAATGTTATTTTGGATGTTCATTGAAGCCGTGATAAGAGCTTTATTAAACGAATAAACCCGTTTAACCTCCTAAATGCACGTCACAAAACACGATTACTTGTGCAGTTCAGCAGACGACTGTTATATGGTTTGCATGCAGGGTAGACATTACAGAGCCACCTTAAGTCAGTGTGACCAGATGTGGTAATTTCATTACTACCGTGGTAATTTTTCGTCATTCAAGTGGACGATTGTGGTAATTGGAAATTTGTGGTAATTACTACGGTAATTTCAGAACTACCGTGGTAATTTTTCGTCAATTTCGGCCGATTGTGGTAATTTGAAATTTCCTGACCTTAAATGTACAGATTTTGGTGAAAAAACCCTAAATTTTACAGATTTTGGTTTTGGCCTTGTTTTAGGTTAAAAAAATTGGTTTTGGCCTTTTTTTTGTTTTACACTTGTTATTTGTCCGGAAAAATTTTTTAGACCCTAATTTACGAGGCGGTTCTCCGGAAAAATTTGTTCTCCGGAAAATTCCCCCCCCCCCCCGCCCCCGCTCGCCAACATTTTTGGGGAAATATCGAAAAAATGTAGCACCGTGGTAATTTTAGACCGAGAATAGTAATTTTCGAAACCGGATGGAAACCCTGAAAAAACCTGGTCACACTGCCTTAAGTTCCAAACCGCCAGAACCAAGATGGCGGCAACGTGGCATCTTGTTGATTAGTTGCATTTTCGCCCTTTCTTCGAGTTGACAGCCCTTGTAAGATTCGAGAATCATGCAAGACAATCATTAAGAGTTGTTTTGCAATGCCCTACATGGAAGGAGCTCTGTGGAAATGGACAAATTATGTTAGCGGTGAGTATAATTTTATATAAAAGCAAAAGCCTTCATGGCTTCATGTAGAACGCTGCTTTAAATTCTCATATTTACAAACTGTAATTGCTATTTTTTTGCTGATATAAAGACAATTTTCAACGTGTTATAAAGCTTTGCTTGCTATATATTTCCATAAATATTGGTACAAAATGTACTTTAGTTCAGAACTTCAGAACTAATTTTATAATTATGCTGCTCTTTTGCAGGTTATATGAATGTTTTATATTGTTAATTATTGCGCTAATTATATCCCGCATGTTTTTCTATAAACAGTACAAATTATATTATTTGTCAGTATTGTACTGTTTCTTATTTTGATTATTTGTATTGGGAGCAAAATATTTGTCATTCTATATACCAAATTGGCAAATTCTATAAACTAAGTTCTAAGGAACTAACAAGGAAACTCACAAAAAATTCAATTTATATAAAACTCAATTTGTGTTCACATAAGAAATACAAATGCTGGCTAGGTGACATCTCAACTTGCGCATTGGTCGTCTTACACATTAGTTGTAGAGGGGGACATTGGGATTTACGGTATGGCGGTATTAGCTTAATTTCTTACGGTATTTCGGTATTTTCCTTGACAAATTGCGGTATTACGGTATTGGAAATCTTGCGGTTCACAGTATTTGCAATTTTGGACTCAAAAACTGTGGTAATTGACAAAATTTGCTTGCTGTATTACGGTATTGAATACCCCCCAATGCCCCCCTCGTTGTGTAATTGTGCGTAATGTGATATCTCACCTTACGCACAACACAACTTAAGGCCACTACAAGTTAATCTTTAGTTTCTGGTCCGCCTTTACCTTCGTTTACGATGCGGGCGGGCGGGTGGTTAGGACTATAGGACATAACTACAATTGTGGCTTTGCCCACATTTTTGTGATCCTTTTTGTCTCTTTTCATCAAAATATTATAAAATTTTACATAATTGCATTTATATTATTTAAAAATCGACATGCATGACAGATTAAAAAGGATTTTACATATCAAAATGATTTATTTCTAATTTTTTCTTTTCGTAATTTTTTAATCTTGTGCATGGCCAAATTAAAACGCAGTGGTTTTTAATACCCTTCAATACTTCATTTTGCTAGGTCTTTTTAGTGTAAATTGGATATTTATTGTTCTATAAGTTAAATCCTTCGCGAAAATTTTCAAGAACTAGAAATTAATTGTAAACAACAAAATAGTCCTGAAATAATACTTTGCGGAGGAAGGACGCGGGCGGCGGACCAGAAACTAAAGATTAACTTGTAGTGGCCTAAAGGGAAATGGCAATATATTCTTTTATTTTCTCATTTGAAAGAGCTTTTAAGACTATTCTTTTACCTTTTTTTCATATATTGCTTACTACTACAAATATTTTGATCGAAAGGAATGAAATGTCCGCCATCTTCAATTTTTGTAGATATGCATGTCACATAGTCACAACAGGGGTCATGCAATATTTTTATCTAGACAACCACTAATCAGTTTGCACTCAAAACTATACTCTGTCTGCCCTTCGAAATATCAGGATCACTCAAAACCTTTAAAATATCTACCAATCAATATTTGGTCAGCAACGAATACTTTATATGGTTAATCCCTGTTGTGACGTCACCAAAACTACCATTAATGAGATAAAAAATTTATCTAAGATGGCGGACTTTTTGTTACTTCAAGTGAAAATATTTCAAGAACTAAGCAAGATATGAAAAATCGGCAAAAGAAGTTAATATGTATAGTTTCAAAAGTTCCTTCAAATGAGAAAATAAAAAAATATATTGCCATTTCCTTTTAATAGGTAATCAGTTGGGTAAGGTATATATACTGTAAGCACCCTTAATGAGTGTCCATATATATGTGAAACTAGGCTGGCAGTTGCGATGGTTTGTCCTTGATTTTGGCGTGCTGTCATATTATAAATCTCAAGACGATATTCAACTGGGATGTCGTGGATCAGTGAAAATGGGATGTTGTGATGTCACAGGTAAACAATTTATTGTCTTGATCTTGTTCTAAGTTACTCTAGGCCAGTCGGCTTGAAACCTTCTCAAACCGCAGCCTTCTGGTGTTGTTGCCACTACCTACGCTGGTGCAAACCATTCGTGTTCAGTCAGATAGATTCCAGTGATATTTGGCCTCCAGGCTGTCCAGTTCAGTTCAGTGTAGTCTATTCTGGTCCGCCCTTGTCCAATCCAATGTACATGTACATAGTTTGCCATCCAGGTTTAAGTCCAGTCTATAAGGAAATTGCTACCCCCACTTCCCCCCTTGCCAAGGCTAGGAAGGGTGTGTTTACCCTTGCACCCCACAGTAAATCCATCCCATGAAAACCATGCAGAGCACAGAATACATTAATTATTTGTGGTTCTCTTGCAGTGCAAGTTGGTGATTCACTGCGAATCAATTTGAAGTTTCCTCCAGATCAGTATATGTACATCAAGGCCACAACAGCAAGCGAACGACAACAATGGCTGGTTGCATTGGGATCTTCTAAAGCTTGTCTTACACAAGGAAATACACCAGAAACAACAAAAAAGAGTCGTCATGGTAAACAGCTTTACAGCTTTCCTAATTTACAAAATAATTGGAGAACAGCACTTAAATTAAATATGCACACATACAGTAGTTTTGGCTTAGGTTTATTTGTAATACCTTTTGAATTTCTTTGTGTAATATGTTATGTTTGCTAATGACCGTTTTCCTCCTAACAGTTGAAGCACCACAACCTCGGCAGACACTGCATGAAAAGATGTCGGAAATGCATGTTTGCAAAAACATTTTGTTGGATCAGATTAATTCAATCAAAAATTTATGTGAAGACAAGGAAAAAGTGCATGTAAGTTTGAAGTTTCCTCTATGTCTATGATCAATTAAAGTGAGACTAACCCCAAATAGAATTTTTGGTATGTGTAGTATTTGAGTCATTCTGAGAAGAAGTGCAATGTATCTTTATAGTAAAAAATACCATCTTGATCAACTTTTTCACTCTCAAAGTTCCAGATATGATGTCATTAGGTAAATTTTTGGTACAAAAAACAAAGGAAAACTAATTTGCAATTCACCTAATGACATCATATCCGTAAACTTTGACAGCAAAAAAGTTGATCAAGATGGGATTTTTTATTATAAAGATATATTACATTTCTTCTTTGAATGACCCAAATATTACATATATATTAAAAATCATGTCAGGGGTTAGTTGCACTTTAACTATGTCGCTGATGATAAATTTATGCATATACAAGACACTCGTTTTGTTATATTTCTTGCTAAAACAAAGTGTGTCTGTATCTGTGTTCGTAGGACTTTCAAGAAGCAGCCACTCTCTTATCGGCAACATGCGATGCTTTTCTAACCAATCTATCAGACTGTGTAAAAATGGCTGAGCACAAGTTTGGCACAGGTAAATTTTTCAAAGATTAGTTGTTGTACAGACAGAAAGTTGGCAGTTGACACATGTATTTTACAAGTTCATACACACAGATCAGATGAGTTGTCAGATTATCATTTCTTGAAATCGAGCTAGGAGTTTGCGAGAAGATTTTGTTTACATGGTGGTTCTTAATATTTCTCTAGGTACACCACTTTCTTCTCCAATATCTCCTCTGGCTCCTCAACACAAGGTAATGCCAAGTATAATATCCTTTGAATCAACTTTCTGTATGTTTTCTTCTCTGGAGCTGGTTGTCCAAAGCCCTATAAGCAAATGCCCTGGGTTAATATATTTAACGTAATGTTTTTGTTTGTGTATTTGTGTGTGAATGTTCATTTCAAAACTAAAGAGAATTTTGATATAGTTTCAAGTGTATAAAGTAAGTTTTGTTCGGAAATTTTCTTTGAAGTTTTTCAACTCAGGATTAAGCTAACTTACCAATTTCCCTGTTTTGTTACCAATTTCCCTGTTTTATTACCAACTTCTTTATTTCTGTACTATGCACTTTCCATTTCTTTGCAGAATTTCAACACACCAAAAATTAATTTGCCCAACAAAGTGCAGTCAAAACAAGCAAATAGGTAAGATGCCATTGGCTGAAACAAACAAACAAACAGGATGACAAACAAACAAAACAACTGACAAACAAGGTGAATCAGACATATATGCATGCAGTGCATGACATACAAGTCATCAAATAAAATAATAATGGCAAAGATTAGATACTATAAAGATGTGCCACTCAGCGAAAATTATGTCCGAGATTTTTTTATAGCCGCCATTTTGCCAGTAAGTGTCAAATTCAACGCCATCAGTCTCTAAATAGTAAAATCCAACGCCATCAGTCTCGCCGCCATTTTGGCAGTAAGTGAAAATTACGGACACGCAAACATTAGGGAAATACGTCGAGTGGCACATCTTTATAGTATCTAATCTTTGATAATGGCTTGTCATGCATGCATTCATATTCATATTCATTTCTTACAGAGTATCTCCGCATTCGTCATCACCTTCTCCACCGAGTTCCAATCCACAAAGTCCATCCTCGTTTCCTGGTATGTTTTTTTGGCTTGTTTAATTTTAACCCATTGAGCTCAAGCTCTCCCCTTGGTAAGTAAAATTGTCTGGCATTAGGCAGAGCAAAATACTAAAGTAGCTACATGTAGGGCACATTAGGGAACAATGTAACTTAATGGGTTAATGTTTATTGATTGATTGATTGATTGATTGATTGATTGATTGATTAGAAAATACTGCGCAACAACCGTGCGAGCTTACATAGATAATTTTGTACAACTATGGACTAGATAGTATTAAAAGTATTAAAATATATGAAAAGTATATACAGTTCTATACAAAGTTAAAAAGACTGAAGACATCTATTTATGAATGTTTTCTTAATGAAATCATGTCCCTGGTTACATAACACTCTTTTCCGCTTCGAAGGCAATAGGAATGTTCTTTGCTTGAGCAAGCAACTGCTTTATTTGTGCCTGAAACGATAAATTATTTCTGTTAACAAACATAACTTTGTTTCCACAAGAAATGTTGTTCTCAATACAAATTCCATTCCATAAGTACATTCTTTCCATTCATTTAGAAAATGCTGAGACCAAGCAGGACCATTCCTCTCAGGCAAATGAGGTTTCTGGTACGAATGAAAGGGCAAATGAAACCAAGGAGAATATAACAGTGAACCTGAGCAAAACATTTGCCAAAGAAAAAGAAATCACTACAGCACCAACAACATTCTCAACTGCTCCAAACAGGTATGGTACAGTGTGTCTGATAGATATTCATTTTATGTACACTAGACCCCTAGCACCTGGTATAATGGCGTTTGCAAACTTGATTTCTATTTAGCCATAATGCTGCTCAGCATTTATAACTTAAATAACGGAACAAACCGCTATATTTTTTCGTGTTAATAATATCGTTAGTTTTGTGCGTAAAACTATCAATTATAACCTGTTACATTTCATTCTAAAAAGGGTGGGTTAGGTAAAAAGGGCCCATAGTAATTGGCATATGCTGTTGTGGTGACCCTGCCCTAGTTGGCAAAGTTAAATAAAAAATAAAAAAAAATTCTCATTTTTTCGTTATTTTAGATTCATAGCAGTTGAAGTGTTGGAGAATGGTGATATACCGACGAAATCGTTCCTTCTTGCGTGTAATTCAATCCTACCAATTTTTGGTAAGCATAATTTATACTCATTTTCTTTTCCGACAAGATTTTCTGCATGTTGAGATTTATGTTTTCGTTTTTGCTTTTCCCAGATGTCCTTGGACCTACTGCGTTCGCTCCGGTCAAGCTCGACATCAGTGGAAATATTAAGGTGTGGGCCGTGTGATGACGATATTCAATCTTTATTGGTTCTGTACTTACATTGGATAACTGGTGTTTTTTCTCTAATTCCAGAAACTGACATCAAAATACGATAATGACAGACAGTCGTGTGCAACACTTCAATCGATGATAAGTTTCGAAATTCATTCGAATACGTGTACTGCCAAAAACTCGGCAACTGATGCTCTTCTGTGGTTGAAGAGGTATTGACCATTTCAATATGAAATAAAGCAAATTGAAATATGCTAATTACCATGCATTGGCGGTTGCAATTGCCAACTATAAGAACGTATCAGTACGTAAAAAAAATTCTCGGAAATTTAGAAAAAATTCTCGGAAATTTAAAAAAAATCTCGGAATTTTTTAACATCAAGTATAGCATTTGCTGTTCTCTTTTCAGAGCATTACAATTTACGAATGCATTCCTAATGGAGATCAATAAAGGCGAGAGAGAATTAGTCGTGGTTGCTTGTAAGTTGCTTTGTCATATTAATTCTTATGAATTGATAAGCCGATAGGCATTACTTCACTACAGATTAGCCTTTGAGAAATCTTGCTGCTCATTTCTTAGCTTTCTGAGTCAACTAGGGGCGAGCACCAGTCGATTAGATTGCATTACGTTTTAATAAGTATCTCTTTTCTTATATTCCAGCTAATGCATATTCAAAAACTTTACGGAAATACCACGGTTGGATGGTCCGAGGGGTGTTCGCGGTATGTAAAAATGTTATACGGTATTTAAGTTATATGTGTAGACAAACATGCATTATAAAATAGCAACCTTCAAGGCCTAGAACCTCATTCAAACCACACTGCTTTACAACACATTGAAACAAAAATATAGTTCATGCGCGGACGCACTTTCGAAATTTTCTTCGGAAACAGGAACAAAATGGCGGAACAACATGGCAGAACAAAATGGCGGATAACTGAAGAGATTGTGAAGTCATACGACGGAGTTTGAAAAGCAAGATACCAAGGAATGATGACAATATGTCGTGGAAGAAGAACATTGCGTTCAGTTGACAGGTTGTGTTATTTTCTGGATGAACTGGAGAAATCACTGGAATCTTTCGAAGTGAGACAGAAGAAAAAGTTATTCCCATAAAGTCGTGCAATTTTATATGATATAATTCTATTTTTCGCACTCTTTGATCGATATGTTTGCCACAATCACAGTTTGCCTCGAGTACATGCAGTACATGCATTATTGTTGTAATTTTAATAATTCTTGTTTTTCTGTTCACCATTCTTACCTTCTTTTGGTCTGTTGTAATGCATTATAGTCATTTTCGTATTATCTTTCTGATTAATTGACGCAGTCATAGATCATGTTTGGGAGTATAATAATTAGAAATTTTACATACTTGACATAATGATTTTATGCTCTGATATTAACCCATTTTTAATATACATAAAGATATTACTCGACTGTGATTGGTTGATTTCAGTGCAGTTAATCCCAAACAGCAGTGCAATTTTCTGTAATCACAGTGCAAAAATCTGTAACAAACTGATCTGATTGTTGGAAAAACAATGTGATGATAAAATCAACCAATCAGTTGTCTCGAACATTTTTATGTAAATCATTAATAAGTATAATAGCTTTGAGGTCTTTGAAAAACTCACTCGTGCATGTTATATCCAAATTGCACTCGAAACCATGCTATTACCTATACATACTAACCGAAATACAATCAGCAATGAAGATTTTTTATATTGTGTTCTAACCATCTTGAAGTTTTAGTGTAGAAAACTAACCCAAACTAACCCATGATGATGTTAACGGCTTGCTTTATTGAAGCATAAGACACAAACGTGCGCACGCAACAACATGCTGATGCGTACCGCGCTAACGCATACAGTTTCGTGCTAACGCATTGCTCTGAATTAGTTTTTAAATTTTATTTTTTATAATTTAATTTTTTTAATAAGATGGCTGTGAAGGCTGTGCCGTATTGGAAAGATTTCGTGAAGGCCCTCGGTTCAACGGACAGCGGAGTTGCACCGGAGTCAGATGTACTTCATGATATAAAGGAATTTACGGACACATTGAGCCCACTTATTGACCGAATTAATGAATTTTATGCTCTAAACAATTTAGACAGTGACAATACTGTATAAATCTTAGCATATAGTGAATATTTTTATGAAATAATCAAGCCTATGGACATCGTGTTTGCCATCAACTTGTCTAACCGTAAATCATTCTCAGTGATATCTATTTTCGTATTAATTCTATTAAATACTTTGAATATTAGAATTAATATGAAAATAGGACCTGTTATTATTAAAGTAAGATTGCGTAAGGACGGCAATATCCGCCATCTTTGGTTTGAGGTTTGGCCTGAAATTGGTGAAGATTCTACTTCAGTAATAACAGGCCCGTAACTAGGATTTTAGATTTATCGAGTCGAGTCGTCAGGGCATGCTCCCCCAGAAAATGTTTGATTTTCTAAGTCTTAGAAACGCTATTTCCTGCGTTCTGGGAAGGGCAATTTTAATTAACAAAAAATCTGTAATGATAAACAGTGACACAATGACTATAATTAGAGTCATATATATACATATATATATAGTCTTCCTGCATTCTGGGAGCAGTTTTGAGAAAAAAATCAATCTCATGAAGTGTGTCTCACCATTGTACTACAAGTATCCAGTCATAAGAATTCAAGTCCTCTTGGTCCAACATGATCAGGTGCATAATAAAAAACATAGTAAATTGTGGTAATATTTGGGACGCTAATTCGTACTTCTACCCTTCGTCAGAAATTGAATAAATTTCATCCAGGAACTGTTTTCTCGAAACTTGAAGTCTTCCTGTTTTGAATTTTTTCACAAAAAATCTTACCGAGTCAACTGACTCGGTTGACTCGTTTGACTCGTTGCTCTCTCTATATATAATACCAGGCCTGTAACTTAACTCAGATCTATTTAACAAATAGATAAAATTTTGCCGTTGTCTGGTCAGTTATCGATACACAATATAACGTCATAAAATAGCAAGGCCCCGAGGGGGGGGGGGGGAGTTCCTCTGTGTATCTATAATAGGCCATTCTGACTTATGCTCTAGTTTTCAAGAACAATAACGCCGAGGCATCGTGTATTCATTAGAAACAGACTACTTTGACGCGAAACTTCGTTCTAGGGCTTTTTCGAGCGTAATTCGGAGATGGCCTATTAAATAGACAACCGCAAAAAATTATCTATGTGCGGTTTTATATGAGAAAGTTGAGAATATTAATAGTTTAGACGTTCTCTGGGTTTTAAATTTTTATTAAACGAGCTTTGGACTGCCAGTCTCTGCAGTCTATTAAAAAACAGAGAACGTCTAAACTATTAATATGAATAATCCTGGTTACGCTTCTACCATTTTCAAAAGTTGAGAATGTTAAACCAAGCCAGAACCAATAAAATATGTTTGATGACGATGATGGCAAACTCGTATAGTAATGAGAGGTGTAGATAATTACAATAATTTTTATAATACTAAATGAACGAAAATTTGCTAGAAGCAAACAATACGAAAATTGTGAAGAGTATATAACCTTTCATTATATTTATTTAGTCTGTATTTCCAGTAAGAACAATTATATGATATCTCTTCCTGTATTGCTCTTGCCTCTGGTTACATTGGATAAAACTAATCAGAATCAATACTAGTGGTGGCAGGCATTAGGGGGGGAGACGGGCTTCCACAGTAGGAAGCAACCTGGGGCCGGTTGTTCAAAGGTGGGTTAGCGCTAACCCTGGGTTAAAATTTAACCTGTTGTTTTGGTTCGTGTATTTCTGCACGTTTGTTTAATTCAAAATTTCAGAGAAGAAAACTCCCATCGATCCAGACTAGATCTCTGAAGAAATATTTCCAAATTTATAGACATGCTGTCAGGAAGTTTGTTTTGAATTTTAGGTTAACCTATAGGGTTAAGCTAACCTAGCTTTGAACAACTGGTCCCTGGAGAAAAACTACTGCGTTTGGGAGAGTCTTGAAGCACTCATTTCACGTGACTCTTGAAGAACAGTTTAGAACAGTTAGAGCTATCCAGTATAAATAACGTTCACACGATTTAATATTTGACACTTCATTATATTATGCGCACAAATCACTACCGTCTTTGTTTTGCATGGAGCCTCTTAGACATTTCGGCTCTTCTTCACTTTCTTTCGTTCTTGTATAAATATCTTCTAGCATCCATACTTTAGATGTTTTGTTTTACTCTACATTACGTCATGTGAAAACGTATTCTACGCGCATTTAAGACTAGAGAAACGGCCAGTTACGTTTAGATCTGCCAAAAAAAGCATGGCTATTATGAAAAAAATATAAGGATGTTCAACTTCAAAACTTTCCTCAAGAAGAAATGGGACCAGATCGGTGTTGTGAGCACGCCAATTAGCCTGAAATATATTTGTCTGTTTTTAGTACGCAAAACAATATCAATTGACTTGCACTTCAAAAGTTTCAATTTAGTCAGCCAATAAGCGCTTTGCGCTAGGTCACGAGATGCCACTCCAGAGACGCGACAATCAGATCATCAATGTCTCCTAATAGGGCTAATTAGAGCTTTCTCATTGATTCTAAATTTATGATTAAAAATCGCCAAAAACTAGAGCAGTACGACACCTGTATATACTAGATAAAACATTCGCAGCCGATCTGTATCTGATATACAAACTCGAGCCGAAGGCGAGAGTTTGTATATCAGATACAGATCGGATGCGAATGTTTTATCTAGTACTTAAAAAATGACCCATCTTATGAGTTCATTGGCGAAGTAATTTTAAAAATAAATATTGTCTAAGCCGAGAAAATCAAAGCTGAAGTTTATGTATAAATCAGGACAAATCTTTATCCGATTTACAAACATTGATTAAACATTCATTTCTTTTGTATTTTCCTCGTGAATTATTAATGAATTTTTTAAAGTATTATACAATACACGCAGACTTGATATATAACATTTTTATTTTTTTATTGAAAATATATATATTGTGTACATTAAATATTTGGTATATATTTACGATATATATGATATACATTTGCTGTGTTAATATTATATAATATCAGTTAAATACGGACATGCTGAGAAGAAATACAGTTTTGTGGTGTATTTGATTAAATAGTAATGTTATATATACATATATGCGTGCTGGTACTGACATTTATTTACCATTACTTTTTATGTCTTTGCATTTGTCCACATTGACTACAAGAATCTAATAGCATGTTAAAACGTGACATATTGCGTTTGTGTTCGGTGCTTTCGTTATGGATACGTTAGACTGGCATATACACAGTGGTTATAGACTTGCTATGCACACGTTAGCATACAAAAGAGATTCTTGCAGATGACAGTTTATTAAGCAGTGACGGACACTGGGGGGCAGAGGGTAACCGCCTTCCCAATAATTTCTTAAAGCCTTTGAACGATAACTGAATAACTACGTGCTGTAACAATTTTTCAATCATGAAAACATTGGTGGATATAAATTAAGCTAAATATTACATGAAATTTAAGACAAAAAATTTTAAGAACTGAAGATTTTTAGCTACAAAAGTTGGTCGTATGTTGGCTGCCTTATTCACCCCACCGCCCCCAATATTCCGCCACTG
Organism: Paramuricea clavata; assembly: GCA_902702795.2. Lineage (NCBI taxonomy): Eukaryota > Metazoa > Cnidaria > Anthozoa > Malacalcyonacea > Plexauridae > Paramuricea > Paramuricea clavata. Next base: position 34,730 of record CACRXK020000134.1, read on the forward strand.
CTATTAAGTCAAATTTGTCCTATTTCCAACTTTGGATAAACCACCTGCCTTAGTTACTATAAACTAGGTATTAGAATTCTCCGCATTGATTCTAATCATGTTCACTTTGATCTGTTCTAAATGCTTTGTTATATTGGAAGAATAGTGACTAGGCATGTGAATTATCCCAAGTTGTTAAGTGGGAACTGTATGGTACAAGCGTTGGGCAGTTTCTCAATTTGCCTTCCTATATTGTGTCTGCTTATATTTAACTGCGAAGTTTATATTTAGTCATATTTAACTTATATTTAACTTATGTTTAATATTAGCTAATATTTAAGCTAATATTAGGCTGACACTTAGTACTATCAATTGCCTGACTCTTAGCTTATTAGTAAGTCATTAAAGTGGCTTTCGCATTGTAGATTATAAGTCCACTATTATAAGTCCTCTATATTCTAACCTACACGAAGTAATCCCGAATCTTCAAGCCTCTGATTGGCTATTGTCTTCAGTAATCACGTGAGGTAATACAGGTCGGCGAACTTTGGAGACAGCGGTCATGACAATGACCGGGTCTGTCTGTATGCCAGTGTCGGAGGTGCTCGCGAAATGTCGGTGACTCGAAGCCCATCCGGAGTCTTCCGACTCGGAGTGTAGTTTGGCCAATCGTTGATCCCGTTTCATAACTGGAAACGTACCGAATCGTTTGTCGTGGGTTGCAACGGGAGAACCGAGACCTGAATCTTTGGACATAGTAGAGCAGTCCTCTTCGGGTTGGTCTTTTTGGATCACGTTGAGGGTAACAGGAGGGACATAGAACGGTGATTGATGAGGAAGCCTAGTCTGCCCGCGTTTGAAGCTACGTCGCTTTCGACGACTCCTCCAAGATCGACGGATCTTGAAAGCAAATTCTTGCGGGTTACCAGCGCCCGACTCTTGCCCTTCCACTCTCGCCGGTCTGTGGATCGTATTTCGTGACCTGTGCACAGTCTCGCGCGACGGCGACTCGGAATAGAACAAGTTCAGTTGTAATGGTCGTATACACCCTATGGTTGTTTTAGAGCATTGTCGTGTCATCCAATTTCGCGCATGACCATTTTGTAATTTCAAATCTGTGACGTGTTCATTGTTGTCCAAACTGCTGCCAAACGACAGCTTAGCTTCGACTGGTTTGACAGTTGTAATACATGTATGGTTAGTTTGTGAGACATTATCAGTACAGTCACCCTTTGTAGTAGTAGCGTTCAAATCTGCCGGAACTTGAGGGCTATTAGCCTTCTTTTCAGCCTCATCGAGAGCTTTAGTTACGAGCTTCACATTCGGACACGAATGAAACCTTGCTCGCTCTCTCCTTCGATTTCTTCTAGCACGTGTTTTTCGCACTTTGGTTCTAGGTACATTCTGCACCCTGTTTCTATCGCCGCCACTAAAACTGTCCGTATCAGAACTAAAAGTGCCACGTTTACGGAGAATTTCAGTATCGGTCAGCAGGTTCTCGTGGGAACGTGTCGCGCGCAGTGGTTCCTTCAGTGTGGAACTATTAGTCTCCTTGACCGCTTGCTTGTACCATGCAGTGAACTTCTTTTGCACCATAACAGACTTTGTTCCGAACGTATCGCAGCGCTCACGGGGTTCGATACTTGCTGCTTCCAGTTGGAAGCCGGTGTTACCACTTGATGTCCCCACAGGAGGTTCTGGAGCCATCCTTTTTCTTCCCGATTTCCGAATGTCGGAGTTACTACCGATATTCTCGACTACATCAATCGAAGGCCGCGGAGTGGATTTTGGGCTGCGATCCTCTATGGGCACGCTTACATTCTTTGCTACATGTTTCGGTGTTTTCATGCCATCATTCTGTCCCGCCTTCGTAGTAATACCATGTCCTACTTTATTTTTACCATGTTTCTTCGATTTTCTCCGCTTAAGGCTGAGCGTTGAGAAAAACGATCTCCAACTAGAGTTTTTTTTCTTTCCAGGTTTCGACCGTCGGTGTCGACGGAAGAGCGAAAATTTTGACCGTTTGGTACTGCCATCTGTTTCGTTCGAAGTCTTCAGAGAATCTTCTTCTTCTTCGTAAGCGGGCAAAGAAAAATGCCTTTGTATCGTTTTGTGTTCATTTGTGCCAGTGTTGTTCAGCTCCACTTCGGTGTCGGAGACGAATAGCCGTTCATCCGATAAAGTCTTTTCCAAAACCGGTTTTTCTAGTACAGGTTTTTCCCAAACAGGTTTTCTTGGTGCCGCGATGAAGTTCATATTGGTGTCTCTCAATTGTTTATTTGCATAGTTCTCACTATGATGCCTTCGAAGTCTAGGTTGGTCCCATTCCTCCGAAGATCTGGCCGTGTCCGTATCAGTCCCACTAGTAACCGAGCGAACTTTGCTCTTATCCATTTCGTGCCGTCTGTTGTGAGGGCTCTTTGTAGGTACCAGTCCCTGTAACGCGGTGTACAGTTCATTGATATCTTTGACCGTAGCCTTGGCGCGAGTCTCGAGTTCGTTGACATTCAGCAATGATTGTGACTGCGTGATATTGCTATGAAGATTGGTCTCACCAGATTTACGTGTTGTCTTTTGTTGAGCCATTTTATTTCGTTTTGTCTTCGCAACTGAAAAAAGAAATATGTCGTTAGTTAGAATGCCATGTAATTAACTGACTCGATAAACTTTCTGCTGGACATAATTTCTAAACTGTTCTCCCTAGAGGTCGAGTAAGGATCGTTTGATTCAGTTTTAGTACATCGAAACTAAACTATAATATATACCGCATAGCCCTATCAATTCTAAAATGCTCTCTAATGAGAGCGTGTAAACTAACTACTGTACCTCCAACGAGAGACAAAGCCGAATTCGCAGTTTATAATTTAGCTTCTTGTACACTAGTCAGTTCAGTATACAAGTGTTTAGCTCTTTTAAAGATAAAAAATGCATAACGTAAAAAGATATACCCATATTGGCTTTCCAGTTTCTTAAAAGGTCTTTAAGGATTTAAGAATCTCTCTGACCTCTCGTGACATACTGAAAAGCCTTTTTGATGCGCGTTTAAATATATATGAGACGTATATCTGTGAGAAAATTAACCCAGCATACTGCTTCCCTTGCATAAAAGTTAACTTATAGAGATCAAGCATCCAAAGTGTTCCGGTACTTGTCCACAAAGTAACTTTGATTTTTAGTCTATTTCCTTTCATCCTTATACCAATAACTACAAAATAATGATCATTATATAGTCTCTTTAAATAAGTTTCTAATTTACTTGGTTTTAATTTTAGCCCAGCTATTCCATAAAAAGTTTCGGTAAAATTTTTGCGGCCTTAATGTGCACATTAAGTTTTGGGGATTGCCGTGTTTATCCGTTGTTTTCCTGTTTCACAGGATTTAGGCGGTCCTAATTCTTCAAATTACGCATTTGTACTTGAGCATTATTTTCAAATCAAGGGTTAGCGTGGGTATAGGTTAATGACCGTATGGCCATCCAGGGTTTCTTCAAAATATGTCTTTAAATTGAAGTTGGTATTACAATTAAACTAAAGGAGTACAGCAGGAAAAATTTGTTTAATTAACAGTTTAATTATTACGTTATATTTAATTGAAATTTTAATTACATTGCAAGTCGTAAGTTTGAGAGTTATACTACAACGGTTCTGTTGAGGTTTTTGGTGAGCGTAGTGGCGTAGCAGTGAGTGTATATGTGTCTTTCAAGTTTCAACTCTGTGAACAGGCATTCGATGATGATACAGTTGTGTGATTATAAATTTCACCTCAGTCACATGTGAGAAGAATGCTTCCAGTTTGACTCTAACAAACACTATGCAGCTAGGTGGTCTCCGGGTACTGCTGTTTCCTCATGTGGTGTTGGATAGAATCAAGCAGCTGAAAGCACTCTTCTCACATATTGAGATAAAATTATGATCATGCAAACAACTGCGTATTAAGTTCTTTGTATGTTTGCATGGCGATAACACAGGAATCGATCCATGCATGTTCACAGAGGCAAAAGTTATACATCACTTACAACTTTGCTAATACCATTCGTGTTATTCCCCCCTAACTGTTAAAATGTCATCTTTAAGAATACTTATCTAAATTACCTAATAAGTTACCTCAAGTCTTCACACGATCACTCTTGAATGTTATAACATCAGATATGTATCTTATACATGAGACACTATCGATAGATTATAGAACTGATTGCATATCATGGCTATTCCGTTAATCTTCCTGCAGTAGGATTTTCCACACTCGATTACAGAACAACTGGTTTATAGTGCCGATTAAACGATCGATTATATGATCCTCGTCTATGCCTATGGCTGTATTTTTCTCCCAAAATGTCGTACACCTAATATTGTTTCCAAGTAGCTGGTCAATGTTTGTTAGTGTCTCTAACAAACTGTCTGGAATATTGTCGACCTATTCCTATTGTGGTTTTAATAATCCACAGGAATTCAAACTTCGTTAGTTATTTAGGCATGTATTCTCGTAGTCCAATCTGTGCATATTTAGTAGAAATGTCACAGATACTTAACATATAGTATTCAATGACAATGCAATGCGTTCCAATGACTATGTGAAATGTCCTGTGTGTGAAAAATACTGCATTTATGGTAAAGAAGTAATCATTGCCCCTCACGGAAGAAAACAAGAACCCCTTATATAGCGTGAGAAAATAATTGCTTGATATTGGTTTCATATTATATACCTGGAAGGTTTCGCCAGTTCCGTAACATGTAACGCGTATAATAGGCTCTGTGTAAACATCGGTGATAGTTTTTTTTGCCATGTTTAGTGGCCCGGGCCTTGCTAAACTATTTTGGAGTTAAATTTTGAATGTTTCCACCGACATTGGACTTGTTTCATAGACAGTATATTGGCGAAATGTTGGAACGAGCTAACTGAACGCTATATTCGTTTATAGTTTAAAGAATTGGACAATTCGTTGAACAATTACTTGAATTTTTCTGTTGACCGATTGACTTTTTAGATTGAAAAGTAATTTTGACACTGATAAATATAGTAATCTTTCGGATCAGACTTAAGCGAGACTTTAATTTTAAAGGAGGGCGATTTTTAGTCGTTCATATTGTTCATTCACTTCCTACATTTTAAGACGATAACAGTCCTGCCCACTCTCACAATTATATATTTAGTTACGTATGTAAGACCTCGTGTTTAAGACTATAATTGCAAGGTTTTACAACAGCCAGTATATCTGAACAGGAAAAAATATACATCTGGATGTTTCGAAGAAACGGTCTTCCCCTGGAGAGGTAGTAACGAAGGGCCGTTTCGCCTCGAGATGTCGACAAATATATATATATTTTTTTTATTAAGTGGCTTCCGTGAAACTCAATCAAAAATCTTAAAGCCCGTTTACATGCACTCTTGCAAATTTTACTGCGATATCCTTCTTCTGGTGGATGTGAACGAGTCAGATGCGTTAAGAGTATTCTGAGTATATATGTAACCCTCATCCAAGTCATTGCCAAGTTTTATATATTTAATTCCTTGGTGAATTCTGACTCGCTCTTGTGTTTAAGGGACCGTTCATTATTTATACCCGGGGTTTGGTACCGAAGAGATATGGGTTGGGTAATCAAGTTTTTGACTAGCTCATGGGTTGGGTAGAAAAAATTATGGCTGTCTGTCAGCTATAAAATAAAACCAAAATTACCATGCATTGGAAAATATGAAGAAAAATGTGTACAATACATTCTGTACCAAAATAGACCGTCAGTGATCGAGGAAGGACTCTATCATTGATCAGCAGGAACGGGATTGCTTTGGCACACTCAGTGAGTTTGAGTGTGCTTTTAGAATTTTAAATTTTAAATTGTCTAATATAGGCAACTTGATTTCTGTCACCATAATCAGGCGTGTGTGTTTAATTATTATGAAGTACAATAACACATATTGGGTTGGGTAAACATTATTTTGACCAATATTGAGGTTGGGTAAATAAAACATTTACACTGTTTTTCGCTTCTCTTCGGTACCAACCGAGGGTATAAATAATGAACAGTCCCTAGCAACAAGTCTTCCTTGACAACCGTTTAAAACAACGGAGTACATTTCCTTGTTCAATTGGTGGCAAAAATATTCGAGTTTCATTAAACAAGACCCTTTTATTAATTGGCTAGGAAACTTGTCTAATCTTGTCGTGAGCAAAGCCTTCTCGTTTGTAGACTGAATGGGCAATTACATCGGTATGCAAAATGTCTGAAGCTATTGCGAATGATTGCCAAAATCTTGCGATGAACAATACATTTGAGGAATTATAAACAGTATTAAACTCAACGTGAAAAAGATAACAAGGACGTAATGAACAAAGGCACGTGTCTGGAAGTTACGAAATCGCCTTATCTGGAAACGTTGAAGTTCTTATATTAGAGAAAAACTAATTGCATCACAGAATCTGTTTCAGTTTGATTCTGTAATCTTAAGTATCTTAATTGCGAAGGTTAGTAAGGGGTTTCTCGCATATTTTTAAGTTGTGCAACTTTGCACGAACTCCTGCATTTCATATTTCATTTTAAACACCGTACGAATTGAAGGGACTTGTAGGTATAAATTCCGAGTGTGAATTTTATATATTTATTAGACCTAACCAGGGCAGTTGTGAAAAATTCAACTATAGGTCCTCTGGCCAAGGAATCGGTCTGTGACCCTGCGATTCTGGTGCAGCGCTCTAACCAACTGAGCTACAGAGGCCAAGTTGTCCAGCTCTAACCCTAATGTATATATTCTATATGGTGATGCCAATGTAAGGTGTATGATGTACCGAAATACAGTTCAAGTTCAACCAAGTATGCATGGTATTTTCTTTCAAGTTTGCCGAAATACGGATATGCCTGGCTGTGTAATGATGCAGGTTGTGAAATAAAATTGAAACACTCTAACATCAGGCCTATACTGAAATACGGTATTGATACTGTACCGAAATACGTATTACAAGTTCAAGTACACGAAAATATGGTATTTTTTGTGAACTATATACCAAAATACTGTAGCCGCCCTGACGATTTATTGAAATCAGTATATAGAGCTAAACATCATACCAGTTCAAAAACAGTTTAAGTTAAGGCTTAAGCTTAAGACTTATAAGTCGCTAGAATATATTTCGTCCGCTTAAATATTAAACGTATCATAATGATACTGCTCTCTTTTTATATGTCTTATGATGACTCACGATAGTCTATATTTGATCAGAACCATGCAGTCTAGCTAGCTACCATAAAGCGTGTGAAAATGAAACCACAGTTTCTTATATTTGACTTTTGGTATAGATAATTTAATCAAATCTAAAGTAACCAACATTTCTTGTAATTGAATTCAATATAAATGATATTGTATATGACATTGTGTTGATTGTGAATTGTAGCCATATTTCTATACGCACGCCTCCGATCTGCTTTGTATTCAAGCAAAACATTAAAACATTGACATCTACCCGCGTCACAGTATGTGGGAGTTCCCATTCTTTTTATCAAATAATGAAATATATAATCCTCATTTACTCAGCAAATATTTAAAATCAAAATGAACTGCATAAAGTTTACTGCAAAAGCCTAAAGGTTAATCCAATATACATTCAAAATATACGCGGGTTAAATAAAAATTGTCGGTATATAATGCACACTATATTCGGAATAACTTTAAATTTATATGAAGTATAACCATTTCTCAAAAGCTCTAGCTGAACAGTCCTAGCAAATGTCAAATTATCGTAATTCGCTTTGGTCAGACTGAGGAATTTCGAGTTCATATACATTGGTAGTTAAAGCCTCTTCTATTAGATATTAACTTATTAACTAGGTCTAGGAGTTATAATAAAGCTGTGGTTTTTGAAGGATATACAACAAATTGAAAAATATAAGCAGAACTGATGTACGTTTCGAGCGAGGCTTTAACGACGAAGAAGGGCCTTCGCTCGAACGTCGAAGCTTTGGTTATATATTTCAGGTAGTTGAGGTGGTTGTATATATCTTTCTCAATCCACAAGCACAGTTGTCTTTATATTGTCTCTCTACCAACACTGCCATCGGCTGTTCGAGATTACTTATTAATAAGTCTAGAATAGAAATTTTGTACCATGGTCCATGCAATAAGTTTAATAAAAACAGTGAAGAGTGAACGAAGATAAACCCAAGCGAATTATCGCGATTCTGATTCGTAGGAATCCAGTGTCCATATACATTGGTCTAAATATTCTACATTATCAGATATTAACTTATTAATAACCTACATACCCGCTTCCTTTGCCATTTAAAATTATTTCAGAAATTCAGTATACCAAAATTTCACACTGTTTATACCATTAAACTCCACAAATAAGTTCGTTCTTCTTCAGTTTGTATCTTAGTTGCCTTACATCTTTGTATACTCACGCATTGTTGAGATGTTCACGATATTATACTGACATCAAGCATTTGACATTGACCTCAGAAGCGGAAGGAAATGCCCACTTTTTAATGATGGTATTTTTACGTAAGTTGCGGGCGGAATAATTACAGGCTATGTTGCCGGAAGATTCGTTGAATATTCATAGTGAATTCTTACAGCCAAGTGCTATAGCGTGCAGGCGTGAGCTTTTGGGATTTGTGAAAGACCTTTAAGTTAAAGTAAGCATTTTATAGCGGAAACCTTACTCTCAGGATGGTAAAAATAAATAAATCTCGAACTTCCAGGCGATCCAGTGTAGGTAGTATTCTTCATTCATTGATTAACTGTCTTCTTATAACTCGTCCTGAGTGCTAAGTTGGCTTTATAGGCTTTGTAAAAGACCTTTAAATTACGGATAAATATCAGCGTCGTTGAAAGAGATTATCTAAAACATGGCGATCCAGTGACTACTGAATTACGCGACAACCCTGGCTCGTTCTAGAAATTAGAAGACTTTCTCAAAGACAAAGTTTAAGTGGATTCTTACAGTTAGCCCATTGCAAGTGCTGTAATTATGTGGCTATTATAGGCTTTGTAAAAGAGCTGTAAATGCTAATAATGTTTCAAGGTATATCTTTGAAATATCTCAAAGGTGGTCGGGTCCAGTGTATATAGGTAGTATTCTATAATAAGTTGCCGTGGTTTATGTCTGAACTACCTGAAAAGATATCTCAATTCGCAAACATGGTGGTTCAATGTAGGTAGTATTCTACAATAAGTTGGCGTGGTTTGTTTCTGAACTACCTGAAAAGATATCTCAAAGATGGTGGTCCAGTGTAGGTAGCCGGTATTCTACAATAAGCTGTTGTGGTTTGTGTCTGAACTACCTGAAAACGATTGTGTTTCGAGGTAGACATACCGATAGGGCTTAAGTATTAATGATTTATTCAATGGCAAGGACAATGCTCAATGTTTGTCTGTTCGGCATAATTAAAAATAATTTGGGGGAAACGGAATTTGGTAGCGCTGGCATACATTCAAAAAGAGGCGAAAAATTATTTCATTTCTTTTACGCCATTTCTGACCAAGAGAACTCAAAACACTAAAATCTTTTAAACTTATTACGGTAACTTCTTGTAGAGTACACCTACACTAGGCCCTGCGTTTGCAGAAGCGTTTGAATGAACGAGAGAATAACATTGAGTGACCATCTAAAACTCAGGAAACATAAAAATTCCTTCATGTCTATACAAAAAACCTGGTCAATAATGCCGAAAAAAACTGAAGCCTGACAATGACTGTTATCGGCTGTGGAAATTATGGTTGAAAAAGTTTAAAAATAGCTTATAGAAATACATTTGAGTGCATTCAAATAGTAATTAAAGTTTTTCAAATATTTTCTCCACATCTAATGATAGGTATAATGTTTATCTTCTTTATCTTGAAGGCGGCTGGCCAATTTCTGACGCCAGAGAGATTTTTATTAATAAACTTAGATAGTTCTAACATATTTAAAGTTGAAATGTAGTTGAAATTTTGTGAAAACTGTATATCTATATTCAAATTTTTATTTTAATATATGATAACGTTTTTGGTGATGGTGAGTTATTTTTGCTATTTTCCCCCGACACACGTCATCTTCGGAAAATTGTCGGACGTGGTCGTAGTAATTAGCCCTGATGAGTGATGGTCACTTGTTGAGGTTGACTAAGGGAATTTTTAAAATTCTATGAATGACCTGCATGTATGCTGTTGCCCACGAAAGGAATGTAAACAACCTGTATATTATTGTTTACTTATACTATAATGTTGAGTCTTGGCATAGTTTTGGCTAACTAATTTTTGACATAGGCCTACGTGATGCTCGTGATCCTACGTGATGCTCATATACACGTGATGCTCATAAAGTGGAATGTAAACTCCCTTGATATTGTTTAGTCAGATTAATGCTGAGTCGTATATACTTGTACATGACTATTACATGACTATAGGAAGACATTTTTCGCCAAAATTATATGCTTGTATATAGAAGCCCACAATTCACAAATGCATGCAGGAATGCATAACTCCATAAGAATACTAAAGCGTGCTTGCATGGGCGGCTTCGCTTTAGAGCGCACGACGTATAACTTTTATTATTGGTGTTTTATTAAAATTGTGATATTTTTACATTATACATATAGGTCTATGACTATGAACTATATTACAAAATTAGGTCAATATAAAAAGTGATATACAAATATATACAATTCAATATGTACATATACTTATATATAGGAAGGAATAAAACTACGTTTAAAACATTCGCTTCTACATTTTGGTAATGTGTGACATTCATTGTTCCGTAGAAGATAGTCGTTTTCATTTGACCTAATGTTTGGTGTAAGATGGCGAAGTCCAGATTTACTATAGTACTGATTACAGATTTTATTGAAAGTTTTGCTATACAATATCGACATCCAATCCCAGACCTCTAAGCATAAGCTAAAGTGAAACAAAAATCAGACATTTCAAAACTCTTTTTGCATGTCTTTCCAAAGCCCAGATTGTTGACGTTTTCGTGATGTTATATAGAGAGCCGCGTTTCGGGTATAAGCTATAGGGTGCTGTAGTTTCATGGGCCTATAATGTGGCAATAAAGTATGCCACGGTTTTTGGCATACCTTATAAGTTATATATAGCCACGGTTTATAACCGCATTTCAGGCCTTATACTCGAATCCGTGAAATAGTGAACCATATATACAGGTTAACAAAGGCTTAACATATACGGTAAATTGGGACAAAACAAAACGAACTTTTAAGAAAATGTTTCTGTTTTGTCTTTGTTAGCTTCAGGGGGGAGACGGGAAGTCAAGCGTTATTTTCTCGCCTATGAGCTATGCTTGTTTAATACACTGGTTAGAAGTTAAAACCAAAGTTTACACTTCAATTTAATTAAGCAAATTCATCGTTGACCTTTGATCTCGTTTATATGGCAGATTTATGTTCAATCCTCGGCAACAAGGGATGTGAGTCTAAAATGAGCTTATTTTTGGCGTTTAATTTGTACTTAACTGAAAAATCTCGAATTTCTAGGCTTTTCTGCATTTATAGCGTTAGAAGAGACTCCTTAGTTCAACTGCAATGTCAGTGTGTTTATTTTCTGACGTCATGCATTTAAAGATTTCACAATTTACATAATGATGTAAATTGTGAAATCTTTAAATGACGAATATTGAAAATATTCAGGGGGTGTTCGGGAGTGTTCGGAAAGCTAACGCACTGTGTTAACGTCACGCGGTCTCTGTAAGACTGTATACTTCATGTTAACTAACCAATATAGTGGCTTACTGGTTTGTCTTTCAACAATAGTTGCTCCGAGATGGACCTTTCATCGAGCCGTGAAAGAGTTCAAGAAACACACCATGGCAACTTATTCTATAATACTACCCACACTAGACCTGATATGGTACAGTTTTCAACCACATACTATCAGATATTCATAATAATAATAATAATAATAATAATAATAATAATAATAATAATATTAAACTTTATTCAAGTGTCTAAAGTATTTAGATTTTGATAAACTAATTGGTACGTGACACCATTTAAGGCTATATTCACAATAAAATGAACGTCTAACACTCTCAAATAAATAATAATGTAACAAATGTTTGGAATACTTTTTATTCTTCATAAACTTCACAATCATGGCAAAATTATCGTCAACATAAAGTTGAGCTATCGGGTGTATGGATACATAGGATCACAGGAGAGCACAAAAGATTAATTTAAATCCATATTTTACCCTATATATTCATACGTTAAAGTAATTTAAAGTAAGCATGTAGATATAAGTTCTCTTACCCATTTTGTACGTTTCAAGTTTTCCACGAATTTTCAATGTGCCAACTTGGCCAGTTATCAGAAAGTGATTCGTGATAGGAACACAATTTCGTGTATATATAGTATTCTGGTATTTGTTTCCCTATTTCACCAAATGCTCTGCGGATTACGTTTCACGCGTGGTATATGCTGACTGGCGTATGCCAAGCCTCGATAAATGTGGCTTTCGAAGAAAGTCAACTATGTATAATCCAATTTTTTTTCACACTTCACTTGGCTCGTGACTGTAGTGTTTTTGTCAAGTTTGTAGTTCAGAATGAAAGATTACTATAATGTTTTGTCTCTTAAGAGCGAGTTCCGCACATGACCTATAAACGTGATATGTTTTGCGGCCAAACCCAATGCTTAATTAAAAACAAATTACCATGACGATGTATGTAACAGGGGGTGGGAGCCGGAAAGAGGGTTAATATTAGAGAGGGTTAATGTTAGAGAGGTGTCTGTATTAAAGTGGTATATCCTAATATCCGCGCGTATTAGACAGGTGTCAGTATTAGAGAGATGTCTTACTAGAGAGGTTTCCGAATTGATCCACGGTAGATCCGCACCCACCCACCCGTAGATCCACGGTAGATCCGCACCCCGAGACCACGGTAGATCCGCACCCACCCACCCGTATTGGCGAGATGTCCAAAATATGATTATTATATAAGCACAATATTTTTGGGAGAAACCCATTTGGTTAAGATTTACACGAAACTGTTATCATTATTCATGAATTCTTTTTCATGTACCTTCGAGTTTATAGTTTATGGCTTAAAGAGAAAACAACAAAATAGAACCTATAATTAAACCTATATTATATACTCTTCTCACAACAATGTGTCAACAATTATTTGCACCAAATGAAGAAGATACGATAGCTGGAAGGAAAAATAGCGAAATGCATATACCTGACGCCCTTCAACACATAATGGCCGATGTGCACATACTAGGCTTTTAAAGCGCTTAAGAAAACACCCCAGAAACAAATTATGATAATGTATATATATAGACAATAATTAATATGGAATCTTTTGAAATATAAGTTATTTGAATATTTCTATGGCGGTGAATACACTGTAATTCCAGGCTTTCGGATCGATTTTTGATCGTATGAATTTTGTAGTTTATTTCTTCACAATTGCAAATAAGTTATGAAAACCATTTCGGATAACTATTAAATTATATATGTATATATGTATGTAATCACGAAATGCCAAAGAGTGCTCGATATCATATAGATAGAGCAGAAATAGTCATTTTACCTCAAAAGATTTCCACAACAGGCTGTTTCATCCAAGAGGAATCATGTATGTATGTGATGCTTTGACATTTAGCTTTAAAGAAAAATAGAGCAGCATGTACTTCCTCATTTTTGAAGCACTTCAACTTTAGGAGAAAAAAAAACACAACCATTAACCACAATACACTTTCTAAAGAAATTATCATGGTAATCACGATAATTGGACGACATTCAACAATGTAGATTGAATGAATCGCGGCAACATCAGCCCGACTTCCTCATTCAACACAATGCACAATGGGCTTTTAGAGCGCTATACTGTATAGACTTTAAAAGATTACCGATTCCGTATTTATGCCAAGAAGAAGAAAGGATGACGGCTCCTTTGCCCTCAGGCGTAAAGCAACAATGACATAGAAGCTTCTGTCTTAATTCAAAAGAGTGAAATTTCCCTACTCTCAATTTGTCTGAGAAGGTAAAATTTTTCAAGACTGATTTTTATTCAGTATAAGAGAATGAAACAAATCTACAATTGAGCCAATTGCATATTCAGCGAGTCGAGGCTTCTTGGGAGAACGCAATTTCAAATCCAATTTACGAGCACCCTTTGAGATCGTGGACTCTACCGAAGGTTGTGGATTTCTCCCAGTACCCTCCTACAGCGAATGTGGACAGCTGTTGTTGCATGGGTGGAATAAATCCCCTAGTAACCCTTCAGCCGTAGCTGTATGTGTTCCTTGATCAGGCATGGCATAAGGCATGGGTTTTCAACTTGGGGGACATGTCCCCGAGAGGGGACATTTGGCAAATTCCTAGGGGACACAAACTGGTCTAGGACTGAGAAAACAATAGTTGGATACAATAGCTGAATACAATAGTTTGTACTATAAACATGTTTGCTTGACTTTCTATCTATTATTTAAAATTTAAATCATTTACTATTTTACTAACTATTTCGAAATTCGTGTTTTTGATAGACTTCAGTGGGCAATTTCTGTTCAGGGGAGTGGTAATTCAATCATGTGAAATCGGGGACACATGAGAAAACCAGTTGAAAACCGTTGCCATAAGGTGACAGTCAAAGACGCCCTCAACTCGTGCCAGGTTGAGCTGACGCCTTCCTAATTCGGCTCAGCTTTCCAGGCACTCTACTTCCGCTGGCTTGTGAGGTTGGATGAGTAGCAAACACACAGTTACTTATTAACTAAAACATCATCGTTGATGGTACAATCCTATACAGTGTTTCAATTCTATTTCTAAACCATTACGTATGCATTCAAACTTCCCCTATGAATTGTTGTGTTGGTGTTGGTCTTCCCCTATGAAGATTTCTTAATTCCTGCACTGAAACGTGGATTTGTTTTTCTTAGTAACTCTGACACACCTTGAGTATATGTGTGGTTGCAGACTGTCTGTGATCTGTCGGCTTTAACTTTTAAGAATATTTATTGTGTTTGCCGGCGTAGGTTGTTTAAAAGGTTACGGTAACCTTTTAAACGACCTACGCACTTCGTATACTTCCGAGTATGAGTATAATAGTCATAACAGGATTTCTTGTTTTGCGGCGTGATAATGTGATGCAACACAAACGTAAACTTTGCCGCGGATGCTGGGGGAACAACAATTGAATAGACAGCCTCCATTTGGCAAAGTAGGTCGAAGATCTATGATAGCCTATGTGTCACATGACATCGTCACGTCGTTTGCACGATGTCATGAGACTGCACGCAGGCTAGGTTATGAAAGCATTATACGTTATGTCATTATTTATAATTCTCATCCATATACAACAAGAATATCAAGATCCATTTACACTTGCAATTTAAGGTTTGATTTCCTTCTTCTGATGGATGTGAACGAGTGAATGAGTTCTGAATGTTCAGATGAGTGATCATGTATACTCAGACCATCCATAACTCATCTATTCGCTCACATCCGTCAGAAGAGCAAAACCTAAAAATCGCAATAAAATTGCAAGTGTAGACGCGAGCCTCTACGTTTATTACTGTACTGTCTAAGGGCAATATAAGCCAACCGATAGAGCCATTCAAAGTGCTTCCACGCGAGCTTAAAAAGCTTCTAGTTTGAGTATTGGCGGTGTATTCGAGTACTTTGAGCACTAGATATTGCGTATACATTTGCGTAAGAAAAGAAAGAATTGAAGATTATTGTTTTGTCACTGATGAAAATCTTAGTGCAGCAACGGCATCTCTTTGCATGCCAGCTTTCAACTCATCAGTTTTGTAAAATCAGGTGACTAATATTGCTGACTTCTCGTGATCTCAAGCAAAATTAGTGACATCGTATCATAGCTTTATTTAAAAAAAGTGTTCATGGACATGAGATATGAATAAACATTAAACAAATATTAACTATGGTCATAATCTGAGGCCCACTTTCAAAGATGGTAAAATAATTGAGAACTGAATATTTTGATAAGTAGGGGACCTACTTTAATATATAGCGTTCATAACCTTCACATACAATACGCAACTATATAAAGATATATCATCAAGCTATTTAGTTTAACTAAAGTTACTTTTGTTTAATGGTTCTTTTGGTAAATACTAAAGAAACTGATATCCAAAAAACACGTATGGGCATGTTTTTGGTTAAATTAAAACGCTTATCCACATGTTGCCTTCAGAAATTATTTAATTTCCTGCAGAGCCTATATGAGATTAAATTACTTTCCTGCAGCGATATTCGATATATATTATGTAAAACTAATTAACTGAGTAATTATGACTCGTGATATGGAGACCGCAAACTTTCAAAGTAAACGTTAACCAAATATTAGGACATAGCCTAAACAATAATCAATACTTACAATGTAAAAAGGGCTGAGACTGGTTTTGAAACAGAAATCTATTTTCAGATTAAAATTACTCTAATATCTCGTGACATGCAAGTCACTTTTACCCCCTATAATTTATCATGTATTAGTGATTTTCACCACTAGTTTCTAGTTTCATAAAAGGAGAATTACAGTAAAAGCCTAGTTGTTAAATACAGCAATTAACTGAAGAGGGTTCTGTTAACCAGCTCTTGTGCCGGTGTTGTGGTGACCGCGCTTGCCTTTCAAGCAGTGGGAGATCCTTGGTTGGACCTCTACGACTACACTTGTATTCTAAAAGCTCGCTCACACTCAATGAGTGGAGGTTCATTCTGAGCTTCTCTTGAGTGTCAATGCTGTTTTGTGAATAGCTGGAGGGTGAGTAGTCACATATAGTAAGGTATGACACCATAGCCATCCAGCTATTCAAAAACAGCATTGACACTCGAAAGAAGCTCAGATTGAACTTCCACTCATTGAATGTGAGTGAGCTTTTAGAATACCAGCGTTCGAATAATTGAGTAGAAAAAGCTACCTTTACATTGAGATCAGTAAATGGTTAGTCCTTCGCGTCGGATAATTAAGGACGTTAAATTCGTAGGTACCTCGGATCCCCTATCAATTGGGCAATATAGCCTGTTGGGAAATCCGTTCACCAATGTCAATGAGTGCCGGAGAAATTCAATGAACATGAAATAAATCCCACTCCCAACAGCAAAATTACTGGTGAAATTCCTTCCCCAGCAGTCCAAAACCCATTTTCCCAGACAAAAAATAGGCGAATCTCATGAAGAGCTCTCATTTTTCCCAAACGTGGACGATAATGAGAGGGTCTTATAAGAAAGTATATGGGGAACTAATAGTATAGTTTACTAATCAGAATCGATAATTTTAGTATTAACTACCATTTAATAAAAAATATAGAAAGTGATTAAAATGACATCAGCCACCGAGAATAAGTTAGGGAAAAGCAACATGTCTTGAAATATTTTCATCATGCTGGAGTTTTTAATCTTAACTGTACGTTGTTAGTGAATATATTTCACTTATATTTGACCAACTATATTTGTTAACAATAATATATGAACATGTCATGTGTATTTATAACTATTTGGATTTTAAATTTAGAAGTGTTTATTTTCTGCTGCCGATTTCTTTGTAAGAGACAAACAGTTTGGAAAGTTGATGCATTAGAGCAGTACACAAAGTACACTTTCCAAACATATATAAGTGATACGAATGCTATACTGATCATAACGAGCTCGAAAGAAAATTTCGTGACAATAATATATGGAGTCTGCGTTTCTCCAATCTGCGCGCACGACAGCTTAATTGCATTTGATTCAGACTCTTTTTCAATTGATTCACATTCTGTTTCAGTTGTTTTAAAGTTCTATTTCAAGGTTGTTTTCAGGCAGAAAATTTTGATACATTATGTGAGATATTCAAGTGTAACAACTCACCGGGTTGGCGTCAGAGTATGCCACGAATTTAATAGCTGTGCGATCTTTTCATTGCCCAATTCTGCTTTCCACACGTCCGTTTTGTCCTTCTCAGTATCAATCATACAAATCCCTACCAGTCTCTTGTAACGGCACAAACTCCAAATTGAACTGTAATACCGCTGCTTTTAGTTAACGTATTTCTCGATTCGTCGCCATTTAGCCTTCCATGACTAATTGTAGTGATTCCTCTTCAGGAAACGCAGGCTGAAACGCATAAAAGAAGTAATATTACGACTCAATATTGCTGTAAACGGTACATGTAAAACAAGCGCAAATAAGCTTGGAAAATTCAAGAGCTATTCCTTACCGAGCGTCGGCAGAGTTGTCTTGTTTCCTCCACAAGTTGTGAAATGTAACAATTTAACATAACAAAAACTTGTTCAAATTGAAATTCCGTATTTTGCCCTTGCTGAGAACTGGATTATGGGGTAGGTTCATTAAATATGCGCGCTTTCGCGTTTGAATAGGTTGGGACAATACTGCATATGGCACACTCGCTGTGCTTTGGAAAATAGCACAAAAGGTGCAATGAATCTTAATATTAAGATTTAACGTATTTTAAACTTCACCACAGACAGCACAGTTAATTGTGTCAGATGTAAGTTTCGCGTAGCACGTAGATATAAGTACGGTTTCGCGCTAAATTTTCGTTTTAAAAGCCTCGTTTTCATTTAGTCTTTACTGACGTGACCGAATTAATTTTATTAGGTCATGATCGCGGATCGGAGTTAATTGCCTTTTGTGTGCCGTATGCAAATCAGTCGTAACTGATTATATCAACATTCAGTTATAGTCTGGATCTATCTTGTCTTTTGTGTGTTGTATGCAAATCAGTCCATACTGATTATATCGACATTCAGTTATAGTCTGGAATCTGGATCTATCTTGTCTTTTGTGTCAAATCGTGTGCTGTATGTAAATCAGTCCTTATACTGATCGTAGAGATGGCCACGACAGTCATAACTGAATCCTTTAGCTATAACTCAGTTTTCGAAGTAGAATTAACTTGATAGTCGCGCTATTCCATGACCATGCACTTTGATGCACTGAACGTATACGAATGGAGTGATATTTTCAGTCCACTATACATGAGGCCGATGAGGGGTATATTTTACAGTGAAATCGCGCAAGGTTCAGTGCCTCGTATCTTTGACTTCACTTTTCATGCATGCTGTTAACATTTTAATGAGGTATTATATTTATAGGCCCATGTATGCCATTTGCATTATGGTCGGTGCTTGGCAGCGAGGCCTTACACTGGTTGTATGCTTTTGAAAAACCCTCGGGAAAAACCCTTTTCTTTTTCCACAAATGGCAAATCTTCTCTGCTTGCGTGAAGTTTCCTTTAGTAAAATGTCGAAATGGAATATTCTTCACTCGGGCATTAGTGCTAATAGACAATTCCCATAGTTATAGACTAATTTTAAAACTAAACAAGGAGATGCAAATAAATCACAATTGCAAAGAGCGTACTAAAATTAGTGAAATTACAAAGTTTGGTTGCGAAATGTTGTAAAATGCGGAAAATATAGCCTTGCAAAGTTTGCAAATTTTGTATACTTTTGTACATGTGTCATGCGTGCGGAAATTGCTACCATTTTCGGTCGGTCCAAATGTGGTAGGAATTTCCGCACGCAATACAAAAGTATACAAACTTTGCAAGGTTATATTTCCCGCATTAGTTACAACATTGCGCAACCAAACTTTGCAATTTTACTAATTTTACTATGCTCTTTCTAGCTGTGGTGATCTATTTGCATCTCCTTGCCTATAGTTTTAAAATTAGTCTATAATGGGAATTGTCTATTTATTGATGATTACATAACATTGAGCAATTATCTACTTCTATGTTTGATAAATTCCTAGCTCCACATTTCCGGCTGTACTTTAATTTAAAAGCCCACTTGTGAAGCAATTTATACCCTTACGATACAAATACATGCTTTATTTTACCATCTGATCTATGACGTAAATCGTGGTCAGACTTGCACGCACTAAACTATTGGTCAGCATTTTCTTAAGGATTATATTGCGAATATGCATCACTTTTGAGCACATGATCTTATATACTGTATATGCAACTATAGGCCAACTGTGCTACAGAGTCTAACGCCGGTATTCTAAAAGCTCACTCACACTCAATGAGTGGAGGTTCAATCTGAGCTTTTCTTGAGTGTCAATGCTGTTTTTGAATAGCTGGAGGGTGAGTAGTCACATAGTAAGGTACGACACTAACCCTCCAGCTATTTAAAAACAGCATTGACACTCAAGAAAAGCTCAGATTGAACCTCCACTCATTGAGTGTGAGTGTGAGTGAGCTTTTAGAATACGGGCGTAATTATCGAGCTCTAACCACAAGTTCTATCCAATTCTCACGCACTCGAATGTTACAGCCTGCTGTAAACCGTAGTCCTGACCTGATGTACAAAAAGATTCTCTAATTTCTACACTAATTGTGTACGAAGTTTAATTTATTATGACGTAATGTAGTATATTTATATATTTATGGTCCAATCTAGTCATGAACACTTTCGCTCGCACTTTCGAGTAAATGATAGGTATTCGACGAAGTGTTAATTTACATTTTCTCACGGATATCAAGTATTATACCGGTGTTCCACAAGGTTCATCACTTGGACCACTTCTCTTCATTTTATTCATCAACGACATACCACTTGTTAACAAAGAATGCAATTCCTACATCTATGTAGATGACACCACCTTGGTCAAGTCAGGGACATCCATCAACACTGTTAGATCACATCTACAAACTGGTGCTGACAACTTAAGTAACTGGGCCTCCGAGAATAGAATGGCCATCCATCCCAACAAGACTAAGGTCATGCTTATTGGATCACGACAAAAACTTTCAACCATCAACGAACCGCTCAACGTTTCTATCTGCGGAACCACCATCTCCCAAACAACCTGCGAAAAACTACTTGGTGTGCACATGGATGACTCACTCACATGGAACACCCATATTTCTCACGTTATCAAGAAATACAACAACAAACTTGAACTTGTGAAACGAGCCAAACCTTACCTTACACCCAAGCTCCTCCTTCTCCTTTATAACAGCATAGCAAAGCCAACACTCGAGTATTGCTGTAGCGTTTGGGGTAATTGTAGTACAGACGCTCTTGGACGTGTAACATCTGCCCAAAAACGTGCCGCGAGGATTCTACTAAACGCTGATTACACTATCCCATCAATAACCTTATTCAAAGAAATCAACCTTATCCCAATTCATGACACCATTCGCCACCGGATCCTACTACAGACGTTCAAATGCATACATGACATCAGTCCACCATGCCTCAGCACCCTCATGGAAAAACCAACCCACCACCATTCAACAAGAGCTATTGCGAATAATAATGTACACATCCCAAAAGCAAGATCTAACGCAGGAAAACGACGATTTTCATTTATAGCATCTACCTTATGGAACAATTTCCCTAACGAGGCAAAGAAAATAATATCGCAGCCGTCATTCAACACATATTGCAAGAGTTACTTTAGTCAGAAACTCGTGAGTTCAACTAAACTTAACAGCATAAGGCTTTATTAAGATATCTAAAATATCATCAGTAATTAATTGTTTAATATAAGTATATAGTCCAATAAGTATCAGTGACAGTGTATTCGCTGTTAAGAACATTTAGTGTTTGTTTGTTTGCATGTTTTCTCTTTTATTAAGACTATAAGTTGGTTACTTTCTTGATGTACGAACTGCCGAAATTCATGCCTGCAGTTTTAGCTGAGCATGATCTACTTTCGGTTGTTCGTACATGGAGAAAGTGTCAAATACTGTCATGTTTATAATGTCACTTTAGACACTTGTGAGTTGTGTGTCAACGCGTATTTCGACTTGTTATACTGTACTGTAAATATAATTTAGACATAGTTAGAAAATTGCCTAATTAGTAAATTGGGGCTTTCTCGAGGTATGAACAAGTGAATTGTAGTACTGGTTAATACTTTACATTGTGCCCATGATTTCATTTGTTATGTTTGTCATACTCCTATAGGAAGTACTGAATATAGTCATGTTTAATGTTATTGTTGTTGTGTCTATAGAGTTTAGGAGGACCAGATTGGAAAAAAGTTGTAACTTTATCTGTTTATCCTCAATAAATAAAGTGTTATTATTATTATTATTCTTGAAGAGATGGGTAATTCCTTTCATGACATAATAATATTGATAAACAAAGAAAATAAGTGTTTGCTTCTGAGTTCTACTGAGTGTTGCTGATTCGGTGCATGCATGCATGCAACTATTATCTCATATATATTTATTCACAACAGGCTTGTAGCAAGCTTTTTAACAAGTCCTCATAATGCTGTTAGCGGGGGTGTAACCCCCTCCCCCCCCCCCAACTGTGAAATTCATGATCAGGTAAAATTCAAGTTTAAATTTTGACATTTTCAGGTAACATTTGCGTAATAGAGTCGTTATTTTTGTGAAATGATAACCATTTTTGTAAAATATAGTCAATTTAGATCCAATTCGATCGTTTGCGAATTTGCTTTAGAAAACGCCAGAAATGCAGTCCTGGAGCTTCAAACTTGATGTAAATATTTCCTAGGGGAGGACCCCCAGACCCCCCTTTCCTTCGGAAAAATTAAATTAAAATTTAACCTGCTGTTTTAGTTTATGTATTTCTGCACGTCTGTTTATTTCAAAACTTCAAAGAAGAAAACTCCTATCGATCCAGACAAGATCTCTGAAGAAATATTTCCAAATTTATAGACAAGCTGTCATGAAGTTTGCTTTGAATTTTTGGTTAACCCAGGGTTAAGCCCCCTGGGGCCGGTTGTTCAAAGGTGGGTTAGCCCTAACCGTAGGTTAAAATTTAACCTGCTGTTTTAGTTTGTGTATTTCTGCACGTCTGTTTATTTCAACTGAACGTCAGACAGAGAAGTAAACTCCTATTGATCCAGACAAGATTTCTGAAGAAACATTTCCAAATTTATAGACGAGCTGTCACGAAGTTTGCTTTGAATTTTAGGTTAACCTTAACTGACCCAGCTTTGAACAACTGGCCCCCTGGGGCCGATTGTTCAAAGGTGGGTTAGCCCTAACCCTGCAGGGTTAAAATTTAACCAGCTGTTTTAGTTTATGTATTTCTGCACGTCTGTTTATTTCAAAACTTCAAAGAAGAAAACTCCTATCGATCTAGACAAGATCTCTGAAGAAATATTTCCAAATTTATAGCCGCAAGCTGTCAGAAAGTATGCTTTGAATTTTTTATTAACCTAGGGTTAACCTAACCCAGCTTTGAACAACTAGCCCCTGTAGTAAAAACTGTAAAATAATCAGTTGAATAAATAAGAGCTGCATTGTAGTGGATCTCTAGAAAGAACAGTTAAGACATGTTTACACTTGCAATTTTTGCTGCGATTTTAGGTGCGATTTTTGTCTTCTGATAGATGCTAAAGAGTCGGAATGAGTTATGAATGATTAGATTATTATTATTATTATTATTACAACATCTTTATACACGGTAACTAATCAACCATATTACCTATCAGTATTTACAAAAATTATAAAGGTTGTTTTTCATTAGGCCGTGTTATTAAATACAAATTAAAACTCGAAATACTATTATATAAACTATTATAAAAATATTAAAAGATACTAAGAAATGTTTGGGTCGAAGCGATACGTTAAATATATATATATTACAAATGAATTAAGTAGATTTAAAATTTTTACTATTATAGTTCCAGTCTTTAGCAGCAGCATATCCGAATGTCCTTTTCATTGAATTTGTTTTAGGCTTCGACAACATCAGCATCTTGTTATTACTTCTTAAATTATATTTATCAGAATTTGAGATTTTAAACATAGTTGAAAAGGTGCATATACCCAAACATTCATTACTCATCCACTCGTTCACATCCTTCAGAAGAAGGAAATCGCACTGGACATCGCAGCAAAAATTGTAATTTTTTAAACGAACTTTGAAAGGAACACTGTACTAAACTACACCTTACTGTATAGCCTGGTTTCCATTAAATCGTAATCATCGCAATAGTCGCGGAACGCAGACATCGCTATCGCAAAAATCGCAGTAAGTCTATCTTTGCGACTTTGTCGGTAAGAGTATTAGTTATCGGTGTGACTCAAGTTTCCAATAAATCGCAGTTTTTATTAAAAATTTCGCATTTTTAAAATCGTTGCGACGCTTGCGATAATTATGATTTAATGGAAACCAGGCTTATTGCATTTTTAAAAATGATCATCAAATGCGCAAATCGCCTACTAAAAATGTACCACAATGTCCAAGTTTTAACAAATACACAAAAACGTATACATTTCAACACCATTTACACTCTTTTATGTACATACAACAAATTTTTCTTTGGTAAAAAAATTATATATACTCCGTATAACACAAATCAATTACATTTCTTCCTAAAAGTCAGTTTTGTCTTCTTATTGAAATTAGGACATCGTTCATTCAACAAAATGGTATTCCTTAATTTTGAAGAAATCAATTAATTATGTACATCCAAGGAATGAATAACAAATATTGCTATAAATTATATGCATCCAGCATCCACGACCAAATTAGAAAGATAACACTGAGAAGAACGCCAAACAGTGGTTCCATAGCGTCTCCTGGTAAAAAATAATGAAATCTTGAATGAGTCTTTGATGGGAAAGGTGTTAATGTGATAGTACATGCCCGTAAAAACGCGCAAGTTGTTCCAGATTTGCAATCAAATTGTAACAAGGTTGTTGTCAAGCCGATATCAGGGTGTGTTCCCACAACCCAGCGGGCAAAATGACGTTTATCCAACGTTGAATCAACGTTGGAAATGACCTTCCAGACGTTGGATAGACGTTGAAAAAGGGTTGACTATGCAAATTGGATCGACGTTATTGTTTCGACGTTGAAACAACGTTGAAATTAGGTTGCCAATCTCGTCAACCATAATTCAACGTTGAATCCACGTTAAAACAACGTTGAGATTGGTTCACAAATCGACGTCGTACATGTAACCATGAATGAACGTTAATTCAACGTCTGTTGGCTGCTGTTGAACCAATGTTTGTAAAACAACGTCAGAGCAACGTAGATATTAGGTTGTCGAAATTTCAACCTTGAAACAACGTCATGTGCCCGGTGGGAAGGCTTGTTCCGAGTTGTTGTGACAAGTCTGAAACCATCACCCTTGTTACAAGGTTGGTGAAGGTAACAGACAATTTGTTCCAACAAGACCAATACAGGCTGTTCCGTTAACAAGTTGCTGCGAGTCATCAACTTGTTAACAACTTGCAGACTATATCAGACTTGTTGGAACGACTTGTTGCAAGTCTGTTGGGCTCATCAACTTTGTCACAAGATATAACCTTGAACATCAAATAGAAAGCATGCCAATCTATACCAATCAAATCAAGCTTTCGAGATTATTAATGCTTATCTGCCACACGTTGACCAATAGTCGATGCAAAATTAATATTCTAGCTTACGGAAATTGATTGCTTTGCCATAATATCGACGTATTCGCACAATGTCATTACTTTCATTCAAAACAATATATCATTAGCTTTTGTATATTCAAATTAGCACTTAGTATATTTTATTAATGTTCTCTTTAATTATTAATCGCATGCATATGAGTTTCGCGGTCCGATCTTCCAGAAATTAACCTTAATTTAAAATATTTTTAAAGAAACAAACGAGAAATACATGAATTGATTGGGAAGTTATGGCCATTTATGCGCAAATCGATACAGTTTTTGAATCCGTTATAATTGAACTGCGCAAGCAAATTACCCAAGCAAAACTTTATGATTGCTCGATACTTCAAAAACAGCAGGCAACCTTTGTGACAAAAGCAGAATAATTAAAAAACTCATCTATAAATATAGATAAGCTTCACAAAAGAGATATAGCCTTATAGCTATTATAAGTTATTGATGTTTGTTTTCTAAATAGGAGGAATTAGTTTGGGAGAATGAAATATTTTTTAAGACCCAATAATATGCGAAGAAGTATATGCCATAGCTTTTTGAATAAAACTAATTTGAAAGATGTAAATCACACGAGATTCTGGTTTAAAAATAGTTTTTATAAGTGCTCGTCACACTGAATATATGCGCATAAGATGTTCGTGGCTTGCATAAAAAAATGGAAATATTCCGTGTTCTGGAAACTAGGTAAATACGGTGTTCGACTGTTGTAATTATTTATATGTGTCACTCGGTGTCATAATTCTGCTCAACATGAAACGAAGTATATTGTCAATTGAATTGACATGTATGTCCATTTTCGCCAACACTAATCTTGGGGACCCTCTTCAAACATGCGTGCACTAGGATTGGATGATTTTGGAACCACGTGCTAAAATTCGCACGATCAGTCGTCCAGTCTTCTGTCATGTGAACGAACTCTAAAATCTCGTACAAGCAAGCTAGTTTTCCAGATCGAGTTTCTTGGCGAATTTGTTTGCTTGTGTGTGTATGTTGAACACATTCTTGTTGATAGCTGTACATCTAATACCGTGGCTACCGCACTATACTTTTAAACAAGGATTCCTCGCCCGTTTGCCGTGCCGAAAGAACATTTGTCCGGAGGAAAACTTGTTAGCGTCTGTATGACAATTAGCATTCGCAAATTAGGCATGATGAATCACATCAGTTAATTTTACGTAACATAGTCCCGCTCGATGAAAACTTGCTAGCATCGGTACGGCAATTGACGTAAATGGGCAGACTGTGTTTAAAAGATGACATGTATGCAGTCACATGCACACAAGCTGTATGCTCCTCTACGACTATTGTGAGTATTGACCTTCGCAAATTAGGCGTTAATGATATGTTGTATAGATAGAATATCCCGTACTTCTTATAGAAAATGGTAAGATCAAGAATAAATCTGTATTATATATCACTATACTCGCATGCATAAGTTGGCTTCATATAATATTTATCTCGGGCAAGGGAAACTTGTCAAATGTCGAGGAAAACACGAATTATCTTTCAGAAATTAGGCGTAATGATATTTTTATTGATACAAATTACAATCAACTGTGTTTCGTATAGCGTCTTGAATGTGTAAAAAGTGGGGAAATACGTGCAGAAATGTGTGTGTATGACCACAGAGTAGTAGCTTTATTTAATATTTGCTATATTTTGCATCCTCACCTCCGCTTGACCCATAATGTCCTGTAGCAATCCCGTAGTTAGCTCTTTCCGTTTCTTTATCACTGCAATTGTCCTCGTCGACTCGATCATTGTCAGAGAAATTAATTTGAACGATCGGTAGGCTTGTTCGCTCTCTGTTGGGTAAACTGTAGGTCCTTTTCGGCCGTACATAATTCATGCCTGTGATACTTGGAGTTCTAGGAGTGTTGAGCGACTTGCTTCGTCCAAATTTAATCTGATGCAGTGGCACGTCAAGATGTGTTCGTCCGTCGGGCCTCATGAAAACGTGGATCGCAAAGCTAAATGGGAAATCAGATTTGATGAATTAGTTTGTCAATGCTTCTGACAATATCTGCATATAAAGTCTTTGTCTCCCTGGAAATTACATTCAGATATGTTTCTCGATGCACAATAAAGGTTGCGAACTTTGCTCGGTTTCAGCTACGCCGTGGAGTGATTGTCCGTTTTCGCTACAGGGTTCTCGGAGACCCTGCTAGGACAGCTGTAGGAGGTTGAATGCAATTTGCTGAAATGATTAAGCGTATTGAGTGGGAACACACTGCATTATGACAATATGCAAAGATAATGGGTTTTCTTCCGTTGAATTAATAATCGTATATACCTGTATAGTTATATAAACACTTGTCAGTGTTGATTGTATTTTATTACAGTTTGTTTAAAGTTTATTTACACTATACCAAAAGTTAAAAAAAAAAGAATTTATTAATATCAAGATTTTGTTAGCATCTCATAATAATAGTTGAAATGTATTTGTAGATGGAGATTGTCGACCAGGAACAGAATCGAAAAATGCAACTTTAGGTCCCACTGCGATTCCGGTGCAGCGCTCTAACAAACTGAGCTACAGAGGCCAGTTATCTAGCCTACGGTGTAGACCCCAGCAGAAACACGTTTCACGAAACGTGTTTCTTCTGGGGTCTACACTTTACACCGTAGGCTACCAGTTATCCTTCTGAACGCATTCTACGTCTCTTATATTATGTGTCCAGTTTAAACACTAGACGAATAATCCGTCAAGTAATCAGGCGAATTTGGCGGCGTAGTTCAAACGGCGCGCTTATCATGTGTAAATGAACGAAACTCGTTGTTTCAGTCCATTCCCATGCCTTTATAAATTCTACACTCTCCCCTCTGCATTTTCTCATTCACACCCTACATGAAGTACACGACACCTATCTCACAATTTATCACAGCGCTATCAGTTTATTCAAAGAAGACAAACACAATTTGCGTAGATAAACAAATCAGTGAGAAAATTATGAGAAATACCGGCTGTGAAAATAAATATTGCCTTTTAACAGTCTTTCTTTGATTTCATCTCTGTCTCGACTTGATATCGTCTGTACCCGGACGTATTCCAGACTATATACAGAGTCCAGTGTCCATTCAATGCGAAAACAAAACACAAGAGGTTCCTGTAAAAATACTGAACTGTTTCTCCAAGCAGTAAAAGTCGAAACTCAAAATATCTAACTCTAATGGACGACTGGATGTGCATATGTAATTAAGTCGATATTTACACTTTACAGAAAAAAATAATTTTGTCAAACCTATTAAGATTTAAGGTCATTAGTTTTTCAGCATGCGCCACTTCAAAATTTCACAGATATCGGATATCGTTCGTGAAAAAATAATTGGGTTTGTCTGTTTTGTTGCATTTCATGTTTGATACTCCAGAATAAGCAGTAAACAAGAAGACAGTCTGTTAAAATTACCTTGTTGAACATTACGTAGATTTGACATAACTAGCAAGCTTGATAGATGATCATGTGGAAACTTTTACTGTGTACTAAACATGACTTTATAGCATTAAAATATAAATGTAATTATAGGAATAATTAATGTAAACTAATCTGAGAGTGCAAGTGATTTACCCTGCATGCTATAGTAGTACAAGTTCTTGGATTTAAGCTGTTCTGAAGTGAGTCCAATGTTGTTCAAAACTGAGAGGCTAAGTTGGCCATTATTGGGACATCCACCGCGGGCTACTCTTCAGCGATTAAGACTCATTAGTTGCTGTACAGAACTCGTGGGAGTAATGCTAAGTCTCTTAGATCATACAGAGGACATGTATATGCTCTTGAATGTACAGGGCTATAGAACTGAGGCTTTTTCACTTTCAGCCTTTCTGTGTTTCAACCCCATGGCCATACATGCCGAAGTAGTACAATGCGCGCCATGCTGTCCTAGAAACATCTGGCACTGTACTGTAAAACTCTCAATTATGTGCATGCATGAATATGTAGAGTTAGCATTCATGTCTCCCAACTGTTCTCTCGCGTTTGGCTGCTGTATCTCATAAACTGTGACCAGCTTCTGCTCCGGGAGTTATAAGGATGAAATAATTCGTAGTTTACAACTTACAAGCACTGCACTGCACCGCTTTGACGAGCTGTCCTGCTCGGACTATTGCAATAGTTCATAAAACTAATTGCAAGTATAGAATCATATACACATACAGTACATTTATGAAATTAGCAGTCAGTGTCACTGGTGCTATGGCTATGGCCTATGCCGTTCATGTTATCAGATTTGGGATTGAGCAACATTTTGATTGCAACCGCCCATGGCACACTGTGAGCATACTTCAGTAAGCGTTATACTGTATAATTTGCTTTATAATTGCCATTATATGGCTTCTTCCTGGCGCAAAATTTGAATATAATATGTACATACAAGTACACATAAATGTTTAAATATAGTTGTCATAAAGTAAGACACTACACAGACACTACAAACTCTTATATAATACGACTTACTTGTTTTTTCTCTCTAATGATAACGCTATATTTGTCGCGCTTGTCTCTTAGCGTGTCTGGCTTGTAATTGATCACGTCTATAGCATAAATTAGGTATATAACCGCTAGAATGGGGCATGATTAATCGCACTGCCCTAAATGACGTGTTGGACAGGACGGAAGTTCCTGACTCGCCTTGTCTTTCATTTATGTCCGTATTACGTCATTGCAATTCCTCATTACTGTGGGTTTTAAGTGTTGTATATGGTCAGCTTTAAATGGATTGACGCTTGTGACAGCGCGAAACTGATACTATAAACACCTGTATTCTGAAAGCTCACTCGCACTCGGAGAGTGGAGGTTCAATCAGAGCTTCTCTTGAGTGTCAGTGCTAGCTGTTTTTGAATAGCTACTGGGTGAGTAGTCACATAGTAAGTTGCAGCACAAAGTAACCCTTCAGCTATTCAAAAACAGCACTTGACACTCAAGAGAAGCTCAGAATGAACCTTCACTCTTTGAGTGTAAGTGAGCTTTAAGAATACAGGCGTAAGTGATGTCATTCCGCGATATCTTTCATTTTAGAGTTGATCGTCATGTTCAAAGCGTTTTAAACAAATTGGTTGAAACAAGCCAGGAATTGGTTGTCATTTTGAATCTTAGATAGCCAATTCAATTTGATGGTTGTTCATTTAACCAATCTGTTTTTACAGTGCATGGTAGTATACGCCGTCCTCGCTCTGTTTACAACGCCGTAAATTATTACAGGTCATCATGTGTTGTAATACAACGACTACAGTTCAAGCTGCGACACCTGTAACTTCAAAACACCATTTCGATAATTACGTCACAAATCTCTTCTTGACCTGGGAGCCTCGTTCTCATGAATCGTGAGCTGATGGCCTTTCGTCTTGGTTCATGACAGCTAGGCTCTCAGGCCAAGAAAGTAGTCATGACACAACCAATTGCATAGACTTCGATCCCTAACGGCTAACCTGTATTAATTTTAGTTTTCTTTACAATCATTTAATAGTTCGGATTCGGATTTAGAGATTTGGGTGGGACTAGGAATGCCAAAAATCTTTCAATTGATATCATATATTTATTTACAGTAAAATACTAAAATCCACGCGTACTGCCCTCAAAATAGTATTCGTGCAATCATGTTTTCCATTCGCTTAATTAATATGATATGACTTGATTTCGCGCTTTTACCAAGGCAAGTTGACTCGAATGCTAAAAAAATTGTAGGACCATCAACCAATCCGGCTAACTGTATGTTGACAATGAAGAAGTCAACTGTATGTTGACAATGTAGTGCCATGAACATATACGACATCATATTTCTCTGAAGATGCCTGCATGTGACTGGAAACTCTACAGTACACTATGTCATGTATAATTGTTTTCTTCTTTCCCAAACATACAACTCAGCAACGAAAATGCGCAACATACATCGCTCATTATCGCTTATATTAACGATGAATTTCAGACATGCATGCATGTCTGACTGCCAAGTGTGCATGTGATACATTCTATAAATAAGCTATATCCCTGCAGTAATTGACAAATACCTTAAGACCTACCTGTAAAACACTCAAAATCTACACGTGCTGTACTGCTTCACGGAACAGACTATTGACAATGAACAGACCAAAGGTATGTTGGCTGCAAAATCCACAACTGATCCACATAGCCTGTGACTGATAGCGGGGCAGACTGTCGTCGAAACAGCTTTAAAATTACTCTGTTTTTAATTAAAGATACGAGAATAGCTGAATAGCAAAATAAGGCCAGTTTAATGACGAGAACGGAGAGATAACTCAACGCTCCCGTACATAATGAGTTGCAGATGAAGTTGAACGCGGCTAATAAACTCGAAATGTCTTTGGAATGATAGGGGGATATTAGTGAGAAATTAAAACTCAATCTTGTAAATTAAAGTTTCTCGAAGACATATACTCGTCAGTTCAAAGTCTTCAAGCGTCTTCCTCCTCTGAGATCGTGGGTTCGAATGTTCGATTCTCGCTCCGGACTTGTGAATCTTATGTGAAAAGAGTCGGTCAACGCTCTACCGAAAGACGTGGGTTTTCGCAGGGAGTATACTCCAGTTTCCGCCCACATGGAATGTAAAGACTTTCTGGAGGTGCCTCTGCCACTCCGTCCCTGGCTTGCCATCTTATGTATGGCTCATGTCTGATACAGAGTTAATTTGGGATTTATCCCAACCCACCCCCTGTCGTCTTACAGCAACAAACCTTGGCCATATAAAGGCGAGCTATACATATTAGCCACAAAACGAAGAATATGAAAATGTTTGACGAGGTTTATTCACTGCATTCCAAGTTCTTTAGGGTATAAAAAATGTATTTCTTTATAACATATTTGGTTTGTTGATAAGTTAAGCGGTGGTTAAAGTAAAACACTTAAAACTGAGTGATGGACAATGAGATGGACATGTTTGCTCAATATATATATGTACATTTGCTCAATATGTATAAATGTAGATTTTCACCTATATTTTGGATTCTATACTCGCTCGTCTAATCCAATTCAAAGCAAACCCGACAGAATTCATTGAACTGACGTAAAAGAAAGTTTTTGTGGGGCATGCTCAACTACGTTGGGAACTTTTTTTTAATTTTTTAAAATTTTTTTTAATTATTTATAATATGTCTAGGATTTATGCTAGTCAAGTGAATTTAAAAATTCACTTGATTAGCATAAATCCTAGACATATTATACTTCATCAGCAAAACATAACTAGTGTAGTGCTAATCTAATAATAATTTAAATAATAGCCAATCACATTCTATCCAGTATAAATACGGTTAATTTAGGTTTCTCCTGTGATAACACAGGATCGATAACGGATGATCCTTACCGGATCTCAAGGAAAATCTGTTTTGAACTGATCTATTTAGCATAATACTGGACCAATAAGGGATGACCCTTCTTAGACCGCTATAGAAAGAACACAGAGAACGGTATTGGACTGATTGAGCTCATGAGTGAAATCGGATAGTTTGGTGTTGAGAGTTAACTTCAGTAATTAAGAAATGTGCAACATTCTCAGGTGAGCGCCGAAATACTATAAATTCACCAAGTTAGGCAGTCATCGAGTAAAGGCAGGGCAATGATCTAACCTCGCTGACTCATCAAAACAAAGGAAATTTTAGCAAAGGAAGGAATAGAACAAAAATACGTTTTCCGCCTGGGAAATTACTCGGTGATGTATTAGAAACACATATAGGTTCTCCAACATTGGGTGAAATATTTGACCCAGCCAGAGATTGTCCACCGGATATTGTTGTCATTTCCCTGGATTTTATTGGATTTCATGGACAACAAAACTAAATGTATTACTATAATATTTATCAACAATTAGAGACACAGCGTAAGTAGTTGGGGCGGGGGGAGTTTATTGGTTGAAATGAAGGATAGTCCTGAATCTTGGACAGTTGAACCTCGAGATCCACACATTGGTCAAGCAAACTTGGTGATATCGAAATATTGGACTTTGGTATTCAATTTTCCTCCGATAGCACATTTGAAGGAACTAAAGCACACACTGTCACTGGTAAACGGAATGGATTGTATCAAAGGGTTGGGATAAGGGCTCTTTTCCACTTATCACGAAAACCAACTCGCAAATTCGCTGGGAAAATTGCCTCTTAATTACACAAGGGAGCAAAACATGTAATCTCTCATTCTTCCAAGATCGGATCATGATCGAGTGAAACTGTGAAATGCGTTCCAAGGTCGAATGAAAATCTTCGCAGTATCGAGTGGCTTTTCTTGTATTGTTTTCTAAGTGGACAGAGATAATGACAGACAACAAGCAAATTGTCTCTTGACAATATGCTTTATACGATTACTTTTGTCATTAGTGAAAAGTTAAAAGGCTGCTCTCTCCTCCAAAAATATACATGTTCAATGTCCGAATTAACTTCAATATTGAAAACCGAAAACATGTTGACATTTTGTGTGGAATGCTGTTCTAAAACCGTAGGCATCTCAAAATTGTGAACCTTGGAGTGCCATTTTCTGCATGCTGAGCGTCGCGAATTTCTTCCTAAAATGAAAAACACAAAAAATAAATGGGGAGCACATGTTAAATTAAAAACTTTTTTACGACCGACTTATACCCCTCGTAATAACTATAGCACTTTTTATAGGTTTCCAACATCTTCATCTAAAATAGAGCACATTTTATAATGCAATAAGGGCACTTTCGTTTGTATAAAAAGGGCACATACTCATCACAAGGACCAGTGAAGATCCAAAGGCAAAGCCAGCTCGCAGTTGTTTTTGTCTATTAAATAATGCGAATTCAAGTATCAAAATAAATAGTTTGTCATTTGGACTGGAAAACAAGTAAGAGAATGGGCTTCAATTATTATTCTTCCTTAGTGTTGAATGAATGAACTTAATGTGCGAGGTCAGTCCTGTTGTCTATTTCTTCCTATTTTTAAGTTGTTGTATTGTAAAGCGGACAAAAGAGTGATGACAAGTCAGATTGGCGCCACATATACTATGGTGTTACTCAGCATGTGATAAATGAGCTTAAAGTTAGAAACTTAGGCTCATTTTATCATTACGGTTGAAGACACTGAAGGAAGCAGGTCAAACGTGCTTGGAACAAACTTAAGAAAATCATGTCTTCAAACTTTCTGTGGAAAATTCTGATCTTTTCAGCTTGTTTGAGCACACTAGCTTCTGGTTTACCACAAAGAAACAAGGTTAGTTTTTTTTAATCGGTCATTTGTGCACATGAAGGCTAACTATTTAATCTAAAATATGAACTTGCAAAAGAAACTTTTCATTATGTACTGCCTAATCGGTGCTTGAAAAAGCGATTCAATCCTTTATAACGCTTGTTTGTATAGCACTTCAATATTTTACAGTTTCGTTGTAGTAAACTACCTCTGATAGCGGATTTGCCGCATTTATACGAAAACGCAATATTTCAAGAAGCGCGAGTTTACAAATTTCTGCGCAACTCATTCCCAGCATTTAACATAATTTACGCGCACAAATAGGCATGATACAAACCCTGTAAACCCATGTAATATTGGTTAATATAGATGTAATATTCGATAGTAATTTTGTGGTATGCATATTTAGGAATTTGGGGGCCACAAAGTTATCAGTGCTTTTATCTCACT
Source organism: Paramuricea clavata (assembly GCA_902702795.2). Classification (NCBI taxonomy): domain Eukaryota; kingdom Metazoa; phylum Cnidaria; class Anthozoa; order Malacalcyonacea; family Plexauridae; genus Paramuricea; species Paramuricea clavata. Next base: position 69,634 of record CACRXK020000134.1, read on the forward strand.
GTCAAGTGTAACCTTTTATAATTTAGCCTAACCTGCGATCACGACTATAATTAGATTGTTGTTGTCGTTGGGTGAAATTTACATTTCTCCTGCGACATTTTGATTGGATACTAAATATAAACTTTGCTGTGGGTGGAAAGCGATCGGATTAAGGATTGTGTCGGGCTATTATTTGTAAAATAGAGCCTGATCTCAGGTTAAATTTAGCCTGACCCTGCTATTGAGCATTGAAACGTGTCAATAAATCCATTGAGACGGTGGGGGGTATTGTGTATATTGAACCGATAACCGTGGAACTTTGAGGCAATCAAATTTGCGGGGATTTGTAGATTGGCTAGGGGCGGATTAGCACATTCAGTGGTGCCACCCTTTAGCGCATAAGTGCCCTCTTCAGTGTAACGTCAATGCAGCAAAGTTCTCTAAAACGCCGTTAGAAGATTGACATATCAATTTAGCTGTCTGATTTTTTATCTTTAAAACTACATTATTTATATAGTAATATTATTTCGTAACAATATACTTTGAGTAATAGATGTCGTTTCGTTTGGGTAACAATAACCAATATTCAAAGAAATACCTTTTTTGTTAGACTGGACGACTGTGGAAAAGATGTATGCAGTTCACGATAAAAAATTCTAGTGGCAAACTTGAAAAATATTTCATTGACCCACGAACTGGCACTGCACATAAGGTTAGGGTATTGATAAGAAACAACAACAACAACAGCAACAACAGCAACAACAACAGCAACAACAACAACAACAACAACAACAACAACAGCAACAGCAACAGCAACAACAACAACAACAACAACAGCGACAACGACAACGACAACGACAACAAATGTCAAACCACAACAACAGCAAGGAATTACAAGAAACAACAACAACTAGCAGGAGACAAAGCAACAAGTAAATAAAAATAAACAGACAACAAGCAACACACAGACAAGAAAGAAACAACGATGATATGCAAACAACAACAACAACCACAGACGAAATCTAATTCTTGAGTTTTCTTTCAGGGTTCCTGTTCAGAAACATTTAAGACATTTTTGAACGAAGGCGTAAGTATGAAGATTTTGTAGAAGCACACAGAAGCTTGGGTTAATAAAGTGCTGTTGAAATATTATTGAATATAAAAGAACTGATAACATAAATTCCTAGACTTGCTGCAAATGACAACTTATCTTATTTAGCTGCGAGATTGAGCTCAAATTTCTTAAAGTGCGGATTTTGGCAATGGGGGCCCCGTTCGTTTTATTTAGCTCAAGCATTTTACTCAGTACGAGACGAGTTGCAATGCGTTACGTGCGAGTCGACTTTTAGCAAGTCTAATAAATTCCACGGGCGTCTATCAATGTTGCGCCTGCTGTATGGCTGAAAAATCACGCAATTCGCTTCGCATTGAACATATATGATGTGCTTGTGGCACTCGCTGTTTATAAAAATCTTAATAATTCTAAAGTGTTTTACTCCTGTCGTTCTTTTATCGACAGAAGGGATAAACTTTAGCTTTCCTGTACAAAATAGATTCGGCTCATTTTTTCAAGGAAATGCAAGTAATACAGCTTGGTATGTAAGTTAGCAAGAATTTTCTTTCTTTAGACATTGACAGTATCTGATAAGAAAAGTCTTGACAAGATTCCAGATGTTCCTGGTCTTCTCTCATATCGTAAAGATAATAAACAACTTTACGTCAATCAAGGATCAAAGTGGCAAGCATTGGGGAAAGAACAGGAGGTTTGACCCTAAATGTGGATTAGGGGTAGCACCGAAGAGAAAATGGTGGGTAAACAAACTTTTGAGTGAATAAACGTAAAGGTTGAGTAAGGGACTGGTCATAAAGTAACTGCTAGGGTGGGCTGGAGGTAAATCACAAATTATGCCAATAAGTTCGGTGACCCATCTTAGGATGTAGATAAAAATTTCAAAGCCCATCTAATCTTACAAAAAAATTTTAATGACCCACCCAATCTAAATCGGGAAAATACACTTTTATAATAAAAAACTTGTAGGTATGAACATTTAAATATATATGGCACTGTATTGACATACATAATTCCACCAAGCTTGACCAACACATTCATCATCAATTACGATACTGAGCTGCTCTCCAGTTGGTTGTATTTGCTGCGTTCGACCACTTCTTGTTGTTGTATAAACAAAGTACTGTCTTCAATAGCATCATTTGCATTTGATAATTTGGATGGTTTCGTTTATTTTTATTATTAATATCTTTATTTTTTGAAGTAGACATGCATGGGTTTTTGTTTGGTGGCCCAACCGCGGACATACAAAAAAATTGGCGGCCCATCGAAACTGCCCGAAGATTTTCCATGGCCCATCCCAAATCACTCCAGCCTACCCTAGCAGTTATTTTATGACCGGTCCCTAAATGAAAACAAAACAACTCAAAGGTTAGGTAATAAAAATGTATTGTTATTTCCAAAGCATGACTTACTCAAACATTGAATTAATAAGCAATGTCATCAGTCGTATTTCAATACATAGTGAATACAATTTGTAAATCAATCAGGAGGAAAATGGTGTCTCCAAAGGAAAACATGTGCAGACAACATGAAACTTTAGAGTGCAGAAAATTGCACAAGCAGTTATCAAACTCATGCCATATATCACAGAAGTGGTAAAGGACATGTGTGACAACTAAATGGTATCCTATTGTAAGTTTTTGACGAGGGTTGCATGAGTATTTATTTTTTAATTCATATTCATTGAGGTTGGGCAAAGAATTATTTTTTACTTTTTGTATTGGTTAGATCAGGGAAACATCTCTCTTCGTTGCCACTCTCCTTCCCCACCATAAACAATGGCCTTCCCCTAACGATAGAATCTATCTCAAGGTTCAACAACTACAACAAAAAGTGAAAACACAAGGAAAGACAATCCAGACTCAAGAAACGATGATAGAGAAGATGGAAAAGGAACATGAAGGTAGAGTAATCAATGACAATGGAATCTCTAAGTAGTCTCCATTCGAAGTAGCCTTTTATGTTTAATATATTCCTGTACTTTTAATTTGGCTAAAACCCGTCGTCAATGCCGCTATAGCTCATAGTTGGGCATAACAGCAGAGTTATAAGTGATTGTGCAAAGGCCATAGTCCTGCTATAGGACAAAACTGGGGGTTTTCATACTGTAGTTAACTACCTTTCATGTTAAAGTTAGCGTGAAGATTTTGTTTAAACTGGAAAGGGGATTTGCACTTTAAACAAAGACTGTTATTTTTTACAGGTATATACTTCGAATTGTGTTAACAATTTTCATGCAATTGAACAGTTTTGTAAGATTTGTCGACGACAAACGTGCCCTCAGCCCCTGTAGTGCATTTTATTTTATAAAGCTCCAAGCACTTAACCTAACCAGAATTTTGTGACATGAGCTATAAAAATGGTGACAGCTAATTATACGCACATGTAAAGGCATATATATGAATATTTTTTACACAAGTAATTAACACAGCATTTATTTACCATTGCAGAATTTAAGAGCTTCATGGAGCAACTTGATGCACCCGGTTGTTGTACCGATTTGCCACGACGAAACTCTAGTCTGTCAAGTGGAATCTACAACATCAGCCCTAAAAGTCGATCGTTTAATACATCGGCTGCTAAATCGGTTGCCGTTTACTGTGACATGACGTCAAAGAATGGTGTTGGTGTGACGGTGATTGGGCATGACAGTGAATCAAGAACACTTGTGAAGGGGTATGAAAGTAGAGGAAGTTACAAACGAAGCATCAAATACGATTTGCCTATGGAACAGATTGATGCAATCGTAGAACGGTCCACGAATTGTGAGCAGTTTATAAAATATGAATGTTATGGTAGTGGTTTCTGGTTTTCTTATCCTGACCCTAGTCGACCTGACAGTTGGTGGGTATCACGTCAAGGTTTACCGATGAATTACTGGGGTGGAGCGGCAGTCGACAGTGGACAATGTGCATGTGGAATGACCGACAGTTGTGGTCGAAGAGAAGATAGAAGATGTAATTGTGACAAGAATGATGACACATGGCGTGAAGACAGTGGATATCTCACTGACAAGAACACACTACCTGTCACTGAGCTGAGATTTGGAGATACCGGTGACGATAGAGAGCAAGGATACCACACACTTGGGAAATTGCGATGTTGGGGTTAAGAATAAGGACGATTATTTTCATCTTATGAAACATATCAAGCTACTTTATATACATTTCTAGACTGTACGTAACGTAGACTAACATAAAAAACAGTCTGAAACATAAGTAAAACGTAGTTACCAGGGCCGTAGCTAGGGGG
>CACRXK020000134.1:73956-113483 GCA_902702795.2 Paramuricea clavata
CAACTTTTTTAGAATTAATATATTCGGAAAATCGGGTTGGCCATTCGGAAAATTACGACAATAATAGTATAACAAAATTTTAGTTGTTAAACAGAGAATTTTTTTATTGTAGTTCATGTCTATAAGGTTAATACATGTATGTTTTTATATAGTCTCTTGTTTAAGTACTAGATAAAACATGAGCATCCGATCTTTATCTGATATAGAAACTCGAGCCGAAGGCGAGTGTTTGTATATCAGATAAAGATTGGATGCTCATGTTTTGTTGAGTGTTTGATAGACTCATATGAGATGGACATGTTTGCTAACTATAGATATTCTTTGTTGAAGGCAGAAGCTCGCTGATGTCCTTCCCCTTGCTGAGAAATTTGAATAGTCTTTTGTTTCATGACAAGTTGTCATTTGGAAATGAATGAGCTTAAATTATAGAGAGCTCCTTTCGCCATTACGGTTCAAGACACTGAAGAAAGCAGGTCGAACGTGCTGGAAACAAACTTAGAAAAAAAAAGCCATGTCTTCAAACGTTCTGTGGAAAATTCTGATTTTTTCAGTCTGTTTGAGGCATTCATTTGTCTACAATAGCTTCTGGTTTATCGCAAAGCAATAAGGTTAGTCAAGTCAGTTTTATTATATTTGGTGTATGCATGTGTTAAGTTAAGCCTTAAATTTCTTAGTTTTAAGTTTTTTTCGCCCACCAAAGTTCACGAAGGCTGACTATTCCATCTAAAACTCGCGAAGTTTGAACTTGCACAAGAAATTGTTCATTACAAATTTCAAAATTCACTTTTTACTTCAGAATTTCACTAAATGTAATCCTGCAGGCAAGCAAATCAGTCACGAAAACCTAACTGGGCGCGTCAAGAACTTGATTTGTGTATAGGAGAAAAAAACGGAGTCACTCAATGGCAATATACCGATGGTAAGGTGTTAACGACCTCTGTATACAGTAGTTGTGAATTAATGGTCTGTAGTAACATTAGACTGAGACAGAATGGTCCTGAGTGGACCTCAAAACTAGAGAGAATAGTTACGAACTATACGGCTAATTCAATTAAGGGTGTCCTTTTCAAAGTCAAAACTCTACCGGCTCAACCATGATTGACATGTATACAGTTTGGCTAGCTTCCTCCGCAGGCAACTATGTAGTTCTACAACGTTATTAACTATAAAAGATTTATCAAGAACGTCGAATATTACAATTATCCAAGGTCGAGTGAAAATCTTCGCAGTATCGAGTTGCTTTTCTTGTATTGTCTTTCTAAGAGGACAGAGCTAATGACGGACGACAAGAAAATTGTCTCTTGACAATAACAATATGCTTACGATTACTCATTACTCATTGTCTCATTTGTCATTACTGAAAAGTTAAAACATACTATAGACCCTCTCTCCTCCAAAAATATACATGTTCAATGTCCGAATTAACTTCAATATTGAAAACCGAAAACATGTTGACATTGTGTGTGGAACCATCTCAAAATTTTGAACCTCGGAGTGCCATTTTCTGCACGCTGAGTGTCGGATTTCTTCCTAAAATTTGTCCTTAACGACTCCGTATTTCCGGACAAACAGTAATGAAAAACACAAAAAATAAATGGGGAGCACATGTTAAACATCTTTATCTAAAATAGAGTACATTTTATAATCCAAAAAGGGCACATACTCGTCAACGATCAGTGACGATCCAAAGGCAAAGCCAGTTCGCAGTCGCTGTTTTTGTCTCTTAAATAATGCGAGCTAATTCAAGTATCAAAATAAATAGTTTGTCATTTGGACTGGAAAACAAGTAAGAGAAAAAGAAAAACGGGAACGGGCGGGGACGCAAAACACTTGTTTAACTTGGCCTTAATTATTATTATTCCTAGTGTTGAATGAATGGAGTTAATGTGGGAGGTCAGTCCTGTTGTCTATTTCTTCCTCTTTTTAAGTTGTTGTATTGTAAAGCAGAAAAAAGAGTGATGACAAGTCAGATTGGCGCCACATATACTATGGTGTTACTCAGCATGTGATAAATGAGCTTAAAGGTAGAAATTTAGGCTCATTTTATCATTACGGTTGAAGACACTGAAGGAAGCAGGTCAAATTAACGTGCTGGGAACCAACTTAAGAAAATCATGTCTTCAAACTTTCTGTGGAAAATTCTGATCTTTTCAGCTTGTTTGAGCACACTAGCTTCTGGTTTACCACAAAGTCAAAGAAACAAGGTTAGTTTTTTTTTAATCGGTCATTTGTGCACATGAAGGCTAACTATTTAATCTAAAATTTGAACTTGCAAAAGAAACTGTTCATTATACTGCCTAACCGGTGCTTGAAAAAGCGATTCAATCCTTGTAAACTACCTCTGATAGCGGATTTGCTGCATTTACTAAAACGCAAAATTTCTGCGCAACTCATTCCCAGCATTTAACATAATTTACGCGCACAAATAGGCATGATACAAACCCTGTAAACCCATGTAATATTGGTTAATATAGATGTAATATTCGATAGTAATTTTGTGGTATGCATATTTAGGAATTTGGGGGCCACGAAGTTATCAGTGGTTTTATCTTACTGTCAAGTGTAACCTTTTATAATTTAGCCTAACCTGCGATCACGACTATAATTAGATTGTTGTTGTCGTTGGGTGAAATTTACACATTTCTCCTGCGACATTTTGATTGGATACTAAATATAAACTTTGCTGTGGGTGGAAAGCGATCGGATTAAGGATTGTGTCAGGCTATTGTAAAATAGAGCCTGATCTCAGGTTAAATTTAGCCTGACCCTGCTATTGAGCATTGAAACGTGTCAATAAATCCATTGAGACGGTGGGGGGTATTGTGTATATTGAACCGATAACCGTGGAACTTTGAGGCAATCAAATTTGCGTGATTTGTAGAGTGGCTAGGGGCGGATTAGCACATTCAGTGGTACCACCCTTTAGCGCATAAGTGCCCTCTTCATTGTAACGTCAATGCAGCAAAGTTCTCTAAAACGCCGTTAGAAGATTGACATATCAATTTAGCTGTCTGATTTTTTATCTTTAAAACTACATTATTTATATAGTATTATTATTTCATAACAATATACTTTGAGTAATAGATGTCGTTTCGTTTGGGTAACAATAACCAATATTCAAAGAAATACCTTTTTTGTTAGACTGGACGACTGTGGAAAAGATGTATGCAGTTCACGATGAAAAATTCCAGTGGCAAACTTGAAAAATATTTCATTGACCCACGAACTGGCACTGCACATAAGGTTAGGGCATTGATAAGAAACAACAACAACAACAACAACAACAACAACAACAACAAATTTCAAACAACAACAACAACAACAACAACAACAACAACAACAACAACAACAACAACAACAACAAATTTCAAACAACAACAACAACAACAGCAACAACAACAACAAATTTCAAACAACAACAACAACAACAACAACAAATTTCAAACAACAACAACAGCAAGGAATTACAAGAAACAACAACAACTAGCTGGAGACAAAGCAACAAGTAAATAAAAATAAACAGACAACAAGCAACACACAGACAAGAAAGAAACAACGATGATATGCAAACAACAACAACAATCACAGACGAAATCTAAATCTTGAGTTTTCTTTCAGGGTTCCTGTTCAGAAACATTTAAGACATTTTTAAACGAAGGCGTAAGTATGAAGATTTTGTAGAAGCACACAGAAGCTTATAGGTTAATAAAGTGCTGTTGAAATATTATTGAATATAAAAGAACTGATAACATAAATTCCTAGACTTGCTGCAAATGTCAACTTATATTATTTAGCTGCGAGATTGAGCTCAAATTTCTTAAAGTGCGGATTTTGGCAATGGGGGCCCCGTTCGTTTTATTTAGCTCAAGCATTTTACTCAGTACGAGACGAGTTGCAATGCGTTACGGTGCGAGTCAACTTGTAGCAAGTCTAAAAAATTCCACGGGCGTCGATCAATGTTGCGCCTGCTCTATGGCTGAAAAATCACGCAATTCGCTTCGCATTGAACATATGATGTGCTTGTGGCACTCGCTGTTTATAAAAATCTTAATAATTCTAAAGTGTTTTACTCCTGTCGTTCTTTTATCGACAGAAGGGATAAACTTTAGCTTTCCTGTACAAAATAGGTTCGGCTCATTTTTTCAAGGAAATGCAAGTGATACAGCTTGGTATGTAAGTTAGCAAGAATTTTCTTTCTTTAGACATTGACAGTATCTGACAAGAAAAGTCTTGACAAGATTCCAGATGTTCCTGGTCTTCTCTCATATCGTAAAGATAATAAACAACTTTACGTCAATCAAGGATCAAAGTGGCAAGCATTGGGAAAAGAACAGGAGGTTTGTATATGGCGGGCTAGCACCGAAGAGAAAATGGTGGGTAAACAAACTTTTGAGTGAGTAAACTTAAAGGTTGAGTAAATGAAAACAAAACAACTCAAGGGTTAGGTAATAAAAATGTATTTTCATTTCCAAAGCTTATTTCAATAAGCAATGTCATCAGTCGTATGTGTCCCCAAAGGAAACACATGTGCAGACGACATGAAACTTTAGACTTGAGAAAGTTGCACAAGCAGTTATCAAACTCATGCTATATATCACAGAAGTGGTAAAGGACATGTGTGACAACTAAATCAGTGGTATCCTATCGTACGTTTTTGGCCAGGGTTGAGTATTTATTTTTTAATTCATATTCATTGAGGTTGGGCAAAGAATTATTTTTTACTTTTTGTATTGGTTAGATCAGAGAAACATCTCTCTTCGTTGCCACTCCCCTTCCCCACCATAAACAATGGCCTTCCCCTAACGATAGAATCTATCTCAAGGTTCAACAACTACAACAAAAAGTGAAAACACAAGGAAAGACAATCCAGACTCAAGAAACGATGATAGAGAAGATGGAAAAGGAACATGAAGGTAGAGTAATCAATGACAATGGAATCTCTAAATAGTCTCCATTCGAAGTATAGCTTTTTATGTTTAATATATTCCTGTACTTTTAATTTGGCTAAAACCCGTCGTCAATGCCGCTATAGCTCATAGTTGGGCATAACAGCAGAGTTATAAGTGATTGTGCAAAGGCCATAGTCCTGCTAGGACAAAACTGGGGGTTTTCATACTGTAGTTAACTACCTTTCATGTTAAAGTTAGCGTGAAGATTTTGCTTAAACTGGAAAGGGGATTTGCACTTTAAACAAAGACTGTTATTTTTTACAGGTATATACTTCGAATTGTGTTAACAATTTTCATGCAATTGAACAGTTTTGTAAGATTTGTCGACGACAAACGTGCCCTCAGCCCCTGTAGTGCATTTTATTTTATAAAGCTCCAAGCACTTAACCTAACCAGAATTTTGTGACATGAGCTATAAAAATGGTGACAGCTAATTATACGCACATGTAAAGGCATATGAATATTTTTTACACAAGTAATTAACACAGCATTTATTTACCATTGCAGAATTTAAGAGCTTCATGGAGCAACTTGATGCACCCGGTTGTTGTACCGATTTGCCACGACGAAACACTAGTCTGTCAAGTGGAATCTACAACATCAGCCCTAAAAGTCGATCGTTTAATACATCGGCTGCTAAATCGGTTGCCGTTTACTGTGACATGACGTCAAAGAATGGTGTTGGTGTGACGGTGATTGGACATGACAGCGAATCAAGAACACTTGTGAAGGGGTATGAAGGTAGAGGGAGTTACAAACGAAGCATCAAATACGATTTGCCTATGGAACAGATTGATGCAATCGTAGAACGGTCTACGAATTGTGAGCAGTTTATAAAATATCAATGTTATCGTAGTGTTTTCTGGTTTAATCATGGACCTGACAGTTGGTGGGTATCACGTCAAGGTTCACCGATGAATTACTGGGGTGGAGCGGCAGTCGGCAGTGGAAAATGTGCATGTGGAATGACCGACAGCTGTACAGGTCCACCAGGTAGAAGAGACTGTAATTGTGACAAGAATGATGACACATGGCGTGAAGACAGTGGATACCTCACTGACAAGATCACACTGCCTGTCACTGAGCTGAGATTTGGAGATACCGGTGACGATAGAGAGGAAGGATACCACACACTGGGGAAATTGCGATGTTGGGGTTAAGAATAGGGACGATTATTTTCATCTCAAGAAACATATCAAGCTACTTTATATGCATTTCTAGACTATATGTAACGTAGACTAACATAAAAAAACCAGTCTGAAACTATAAGTAAAACGTAGTTACCAGGGCCGTAGCTGGGGGGGGGGTTAGCTCCCCAACTTTTTTAGAATTAATATATTCGGAAAATCGGGTTGGCCATTCGGAAAATTACGACAATAATAGTATAACAAAATTTTAGTTGTTAAACAGAGAAAATATTATAGAATTGTATTGTCGGTATAAATTGTAAATTTCGACATACTAAACGCTGTTTTCTGACCATCAGAGAATTCTGTCAAAGTCCAGGAAATGCCGGGCATTTCAGATACTCTAAATTAGTTAAAAATTTCCTCAGGCCTTCGGCCCTCGTTTTCAGCCCCCTCCCCAATCGAAAAGAGCTTCTTACGGCACTGCCTTCGTGGCTTCGTATGCCATAAAAGATTCGGGAATTATTTTCGTCATTTGGAAATTTTTTGCCTGACACCCCTCCAACTATACATGCTACAGTAGCTACGGCCCTGGTAGTTACCGTAGAATTTATCACTCGATCTTTGTATGTCTTCCTGGTACCGTATAGTCCGTTTGAATGTTGGTTATTGTAGTTCATATCTATAAGGTTAATACATGGATGTTTTTATATAGTCTCCTGTTTAAGTACTAGATAAAACATGAGCAGCCGAACTTTATCTGATATAAAAACTCGAGCCGAAGGCGAGAGTTTGTATATCAGATAAAGATCGGATGCTCATCTGTTTTGTTGAGTGTTTGATAGACTCATATGAGATGGACATGTTTGCTAACTATAGATATTCTTTGTTGAAGGAAGAAGCTCGCTGATGTCCTTCCCCTTGCTGAGAAATTTGAATAGTCTTTTGTTTCTTGACAAGTTGTCATTTGGAAATGAATGAGCTTAAATTATAGAGAGCTCATTTCGCCAGTACGGTTCAGGACACTGAAGAAAGCAGGTCGAACGTGCTGGAAACAAACTTAGAAAAAAAGGCCATGTCTTCAAACGTTCTGTGGAAAATTCTGATTCTTTCAGTCTGTTTGTCTACAATAACTTCTGGTTTATCGCAAAGCAATAAGGTTAGTCAACTCAGTTTTATTATATTTGGTGTGTGCATGTGTTGAGTTAAGCCTTAAATTTCTAGTTTTAAGTTTTATGCGCCCACCAAAGTGCACGAAGGCTGACTATTCCATCTAAAACTCGCGAAGTTTGAACTTGCACAAGAAATTGTTCATTACAAATTGATAAATTCACTTTTTACTTCAGAATTTCACTAAATGTAATCCAGGAAAGTCACGAAAACCTAGCTGGGCGCGTCAAGAACTTGATTTGTGTATAGGAGAAAAAAACGGAGTCACTCAATGGCAATATATCGATGGTAAGGACAGTGTTAATGACCTCTGTACTGATATTCAGTAGTTGTGAATTAATGGTCTGTACTCTGTAGTAACATTAGACTGATACAGAATGGTCCTGCATGACTGGACCTCTATACTAGAGAGAATAGTTTCGAACTATACGACTAATTCAATTAAGGGTGTCCTTTTCAAAGTCAAAACTCAACCATGATTGACATGCATACAGTTTGGCTAGCTTCCTCCGCAGGCAACTATGTAGTTCTACAACGTTATTAACTATAAAAGATTTATCAAGAACGTAGAAAATACAAGGAAATAGTTCTGAAATACGATATGATTGTGATTTTATCGACATTGAGCATAGTGCGTTTGTCTGTTGAAGGCAGCTCGTATTGTCCACATATGTTCCACATTATCCTCCCTATTTTTTCAGCTCCAGGCCTTTTTAATTTGCGCTTCTTGTTTATTAATATATCGTATTTGAGAACTATTTCCTTGTATTTTCTACGTTCCTTTATAGTTAATAACGTTGCAGAACTACGCAGTTGCCTGCGGAGGAGGCTACAGTTTCTCAATCATGGTTTGCGACGCTCCGTAGCTAATAAGTAGTACGGTTGCTACGTCTCACATTACTCACAAGCCGCGTTTTGCTTCTGCGTATAAAAACTATTTTAATGGACCAATCCCCAATTAACCAAAATTTTGAACTCAACAAGTCTAGACAAAATTTCATCACAGCGTGAAAGAGCATCCCAAAATTAGTAATATTCCAAAGTTTCATTGCGAAATGTTGTAAAATGTGGATAATATAGCCTTGCGAAGTTTGTAATTTTCAGTCATTTTGTAATACGCACGGAAGTGGTAACCATTTCCCGTTTGTAATCTAAAATGACTGAAAATTGCAAACGTCGCAAGGCTATATTATCCGCATTTTACAACATTTTAAAACGAAACTTTGGAATATTACTAATTTTGTGATGCTCTTTCAAGTTGTGATGAAATTTTTGTCTAGACTTGTTGAGTTCAAAATTTTGGTTATTTGGGAATTGCTCCATTGGATTCTATAACTCGCTCGTCTAATCCAATTCAATAGCAAACCGTCAAAATTCGTTGGATTAACGTTAAAGAAAGTTGTTTGTGGGGCATGCTCAACTACGTTGGGATTTAAATTCACTTGATTAGCATAAATCCTAGACATATTATACTTCATTAACAAAACATAATTACTGTAGTGCTAATCTAATAATAATTTAAATAATAGGCAATCGCATTCTATCCAGTATAAATACGGTTAATTTAGGTTTCTCCTGTGATAACACAGGAGGAAAAGCTGTTTAGAACTGATCTAGCATAAATTTAGCATAATACTGGACCAAGAAGGGATGACCCTTCTGACCCCAATAGCTAGAGAGAAAGGTATTAGACTGATTGAGCTCATGAAAATATCTATGAGCTCATGAGTGAAATGGATATATTTTGGTGTTGAGAGTTAACTTCAGTATTTAAGAAATGGTGCAACATTCTCAGGTGAGGAAATACTATAAAGCAAGTTAGCCAGTCATTGACATAACGGCAGGGCAATTATCTAACCTCGCTGACTCATCAAAAGAAAGGAAATTTTAGCAAAGGAAGGGATAGAACAAAAATACGCTAGAACCAACTATTGTACTTTCTAAACACAGGTTCTCCGACATTGGGTGAAATATTCGACCCAGCCAGAGATTGTCCAGATATTGTTGATCATTTGTCTGGATTTTTTGGATTTCATGGGACATCAAAACTAAAGGTATTACTATAATATTTATCAATAATTAGAGACACAGCGTAAGTATGAGTTACACTGCACAGCTCTGGTGTGATGTGCATACAGATGGTGGGGGAGGGGGGAGTTTATTGGTTGGAATGAAGAATAATCCTGAATCATGGACAGTAATGAACCCTCGAGATCCCCCACATTGGTCAAGCAAACTTGGTGATATCGAAATATTGGACTTTGGTATTCAGTTTTCCTCGGACAGCACATTTGAAAGAACTGAAGCACACTGGTAAACAGATTTATCAAGGAGTTAGGATAAGGCTCTTTTCCACTTATCACGAAAACTAACTCGCAAATTTTCGCTGGGAAAATTGCCTCTTAATTACACAAGATTAGGGAGCAGAAAGATGTGATCTCTCATAGTTCCAAGGTCGAGTGAAAATCTTCGCAGTATCGAGTTACTTTTCTTGTATTGTCTTTCTAAGAGAACAGAGCTAATGACGGACGACAAGAAAATTGTCTCTTGACAATAACCATATGCTTACGATTTCTTTTGTCATTACTGAAAAGTTAAAACATACTATAGACCCTCCCTCCTCCCAAAAATATACATGTTCAATGTCCGAATTAACTTCAATATCGAAAACCGAAAACATGTTGACATTTTGTGTGGAATGCTGCTCTAACCATAAGCATCTCAAAATTTTGAGCCTAGGAGTGCCATTTCCTGCACGCTGAGCGTCGAATTTCTTCCTAAAATTTGTCCTTAACGAACCCGTATTTCCGGACAAACAGTAATGAAAAACACAAAAATAAATGGGGAGCGCACGTTAAATTAAAAATTTCTGACCATCTTGGGCCGTGTCTTTGCAGTTTAGCTTTTACGACCGACTTACGCTTCGTAATAACTAGCGATCTTTATCTAAAATAGAGTACATTTTATAATCCATAAAGGGCACATACTCGTCAAGGACCAGTGAAGATGCAAAGCCAGCTCGCAGTCGCTGTTTTTGTCTCTTAAATAATGCGAACTAATTCAAGTATCAAAATAAATAGTTTGTCATTTGGACTGGAAAACAAGTAAGAGAAAAAGAAAAACGGGAGCGGGCGGAGACGCAAAACACTTGTTTAACTTGGCTTCAATTATTATTATTCCTTAGTGAATGAATGGACTTAATATGGGATGGTCAGTCCTATTGTCTATTTCTTCCTATTCTATGTGTTTTTTTCAGTGTAATGTGATTGTAATGCGGAAAAAGAGTGATGACAAACGTACGTGATCGAATCAGTTTGGCGCCACATATCTTTAGTGTAATCAGCATGTGATAAATGAGCTTATAAAGTTAGAAACTTAGGCTCATTCCATCATTACGGTTGAAGACACTGAAGGAAGCAGGTCAAACGTGCTGGGAACAATCATGTCTTCAAACTTTCTGTGGAAAATTCTGATCTTTTCAGCTTGTTTGAGTACAATAACTTCTGGTTTACCACAAAGAAACAAGGTTAGTTTTAGTTTTAATCGATCATTTGTGCACACGAAGGCTAACTATATTTCATGTAAAATTTGAACTTGCAAAAGAAACTGTTGATTATTGTCTAACCGTTGCTTGAAAAAGCGATTCAATCCTTTATAACGCTTGTTGTAGCACTAAAATACTTCAGTATTTTACAGTTTCGTTGTAGTAAACTACCAGCCTCTGATAGTGATAGCGTATTTGCTGCATTTGCTGTATTTGCTGCATACGAAAACGCAATATTTCAAGAAGTGCGAGTTGACAAAATCTCTGCGCAACTCATTCCCAGCATTTAAGCCGTTTAACATAATTGACGTAACGCGCACAGAATATAGGCATGATGCAAACCGTGTAAACCCATTTAATATTGGGTTAATACATGTATAGAGATGTAATATTAGATAGTATAATTTTGTAGTATAATATGTATATTTAGGAATTTGAGGGCCACGAAGTTATCAGTAGTTTTATCGTACTGTCAAGTGTAACCCTTGAATTAGTAGGTTAATGTAGCCTGACGCTGCTATTAAACATTGAAACGTGTCAATAAATCCATTGAGGCGGTGGTGGTGGTGGGGGGGGGGTAATGTGTATATTGAACAACATATACAGGGACCGTGGAACTTACACTAGTCGAAAACAATCAAAATCCATTGGCCAAAATTAAAACATATCTAACTATCTTATCAAATTTGAGCCAATAAAAATGGCGTGATTTGTAGATTGGCTAAGGCCGGATTAGTACATTCAGTGGCACCACCCTTTAGCACATAAGTGCCCTCTTCTAACGTCAATGAAGCAAAGTTCTCTTAAATTAAACGCCGTTAAAAGATTGACATATCAATTTAGCTGTCTGATTTTTTATCTTTAAAACTGTATTATTTATAATTTATATAATATTATTCCATAACAATATACTTTGAGTTATAGAAGTAGTTTCATTTGGCCGGTAACAATAACCAATATTTATAAAAATACCATTTTTGTTAGATTGATGGGTATGGAAACGATTTTTATTCTGGACGACTGTGGAAAAGATGTATGCAGTTCACGATGAAAAATTCCGATGGCAAACTTGAAAAATATTTCATTGACCCACGAACTGGCACTGCACATAAGGTTAGAGTATTGATAAGAAACAACAACAACGACAACGACAACGACAACGACAACAGCAGCAACAACAGCAACAACAGCAACAAGGTCAAGGAATTACAAGCAACAACAACTAGCAAGAGATAAAGCAGCAAGTAAATAAACAGACAACAAACAACACACAACAAACAAACAGACAGCAAGAAAGAAACAACAATGATGATGATATGTAAACAACAACAATCACAGACGAAATCTAAATCTTGAGTTTTCTTTCAGGGTTCCTGTTCAGAAACTTTTAAGACATTCTTAAACGAAGGCGTAAGTATGAAGATTTTGTAGAAGCACACAGAAGCTTAGGTTAATAAAGTGCTGTTGAAATATTATTGAACATAAAAGAACTGATAACAAAAATTCCTATAGACTTGCTGCAAATGTCAACAGTCAACTTATATTATTTAGCTGCGAGATTGAGCTCAAATTTCTTAAAGTGCGGATTTTGAGGGCCCGTTCGTTTTATTAGCTCACGCATTTTACTCCTTGCAGTACGAGACAAGTCACAAGTCTAATTAATTCCACGGGCGTTTATCAATGTTGCGCCTGCTGTATGGCTGAAAATCGCACAACTTGCTTCGCATTGAACATATATTGTGGCACTCGCTGTTTATTTTACTCCTGTTGTTCTTTTATCCACAGAAGGGACAAACTTTGGCTTTCCTGTATAAAATAGATTCGGCTCATTTTTTCAAGGAAATGCAAGTAATACAGCTTGGTATGTAAGTTAGCAAGAATTTTCTTTTTTTAGACATTGACAGTATCTGACAAGAAAAGTCTTGACAAGATTCCAGATGTTCCTGGTCTTCTCTCATATCGTAAAGATAATAAACAACTTTACGTCAATCAAGGATCAAAGTGGCAAGCATTGGGGAAAGAACAGGAGGTTTGATCCTAAATGTGGATTAGGGGGGGGGGTGTAGCACCGAAGAGAAAATGGTGGGTAAACAAACTTTTGAGTGAGTAAACTTAAAGGTTGGGTAAATGAAAACAAAACAAAACAACTCAAGGGTTAGGTAATAAAAATTTATTGTCATTTCCAAAGCATGACTTACTCAAACATTGAATTAATCGGCAATCTCATCAGTTATATGTCAATATATAGTGAGTACAATATATAAATCAATCAGGAGGCAAATGGTAAAAAATCAAAACATTTTTTTACCCAACCTCAGATATAAATTAAAAACAGTAAGTACGTACCCAAGCCTGACCAAAACCTTTACAAAAGGATACCATTTAGTTGTTACACATGTCCTTTACCACTTCTGTGATATGTGACATGAGTTTGATAACTGCTTGTGCAATTTTCTGTAGTCTAAAGTTTCATGTTGTCTGCACATGTATTTCCTTCGGAGACACTGATTGGATGATCAGCAAAATGTTTACCAAGAGAAACATTTCACCCCACACCCCTTCCCCACCAAAAATAATGGCGGCCTGTCCCTAACGATCGAATCTATTTCAAGGTTCAACAACTACAACAAAAAGTGAAAACACAAGAAAAGACAATAGAGAAGATAGAAAAGGAATATGAAGGTAGAGTAATCAATCAAATCTCTAGATAGTCTCCATTCGAAGTAGCTTTTTTCCAAACAGTGTTAAAGTCATCACGAATATATTCCTGTACTTTTAATTTGGCTAATGAATCCGTCGTCAATAGCGCGATAGCTCATTGGGCATAACAGCAGACCAGTTAAGTGATTGTGCAAATTTAATCCTGCTATAGGACAAAGCTTGGGTTTTTCATAGTGTAGTTACCTCAGTTTAATGTTAAAGTTAGCGTGAAGATTTTGCCTTAAAATGGAAAGGAGATTTGTACTTAAAACAAAGGCCGTTATTTTTTACAGGTATATACTTTGATTGTGTTAACTATTTCCATCCGATTGAACCGTCTTGTGAGATTTCACGATGACAAAAGTGCCTTCATCCCCTAGTGCATTTATTTTATAATGTGAAGCCCCAAGCACTTAACCTAACCAGTATTTTGTGATATGAGCTATAAAAATGGTGACAGCCAATTATACACACATGCATGTAGAGGGATATGAAGGTTTTTACAAAAATACCATTTGTCCAATATCATTAACTTTAATGAACACAAGTAATTAACACAGCATTTATTTACCATTGCAGAATTTAAGAGCTTCATGGAGCAACTTGACGCACCCGGTTGGTGTACCGAATTGCGACAACGAAACGCTAGTCTGTCAAGTGGAATCTACAACATCAACCTTCAAAGACGATCGTTTACATCGGCTGCTAAATCGGTTGCCGTTTACTGTGACATGACGTCAAAGAATGGTGTTGGTGTGACGGTGATTGGGCATGACAGCGAATCAAGAACACTTGTGAAGGGGTATGAAAGTCAAGGGAGTTACAAACGAAGCATCAAGTACGATTTGCCTATGGAACAGATTGATGCAATCGTAGAACGGTCCACGAATTGTGAGCAGTTAATAAAATATGAATGTTATGGTAGCGGTTTCTGGTTCCCTAGTCCTGACAGTTGGTGGGTATCACGTCAAGGTTCACCGATGGATTACTGGGGAGGAGCGGCAGTCAGCAGTGAAAAATGTGCATGTGGAATGACCAACACCTGTGCAGGTGGAGGAAAATGTAATTGTGACAGGAATGATGGAAAATGGCGTGAAGACAGTGGATATCTGACAGACAAGAGCACACTGCCTGTTACTCAACTGAGATTTGGAGATACCGGTCATGGTACTGAGAGAGGATACCACACACTGGGAAAATTGCGATGTTGGGGTTAAGAATAAGGACGATTATTTTCATCTCAAGAAACATATCAAGCTACCTTCTATACATTTCTAGACTATGTGTAACGTAGACTAACATAAAAACAGTCTGAAACATAAGTAAAACGTAGTCACCGTAGAATTTTCCACTCTTTGTAATTGTCTTATCCTGGTACCGTATAGTCCGTTTGAATGTTAGTTATTGTAGTTTATATCTATAAGGTTAATACATGCATATTTTCATATAGTCTCCTGTTTAAGATATCGCATCAACAACAACTACAAAAACAACAACAAAACCACAATAATATCAGTTGGAGGTCATTCGAAGACTGCTAGTGAATCAAGTTACGTCTCGTGCATAAATTATACGATGGCCTAATTACGCATTCTATTCCGTCACTCTGCCTGGCAAAGCGAGACAAACGTTTGCTAAATTGTTACTCCAATTTTCATCTACATTAAATCGAACCGAAGGTGATCTACAGTCCGATCTGCGCATGTGCACAAATGAGCCCACTTTTTATGATACAAACAGTTTAACTATGTTTTGAGTTCTTGAAAAGCCTGATTGTTGTTTCTTGATCATTTATTATACTCTAGAAGCTTGAAAATATAAATAGTTGTCGAATAAAGCTCAATATTTTGGACACAAAAATGTAAACAAAGGCTTTGTTTACATACGGACTGTAGATCACCTTTAAACAATTCGTCCTTGGATACAGTCCATTAGTCCTACAAATTGTCGTACTCAGTAATACGTTTTTTAAAGTTGATCATGCTGACAGACAGACACACATGTGGGGGAGGTAACAACAATAACAACAACAGTAACGACAATAATAATAACAATAACAATAACACCAAAAACACTTGGGAAAGCTGTTTTTCTATTTATAACAGTAAATTTAACCTGTCACCTGTGCACCTTAGTGTTATTGTGAAAAATCATCGATCTCGCAATCTCTGAATGTCCTAGACCCTGGGTTTTGCGAGGTTAAAATAATCATTGGTTAAGCCTAGTTTACACTACCAAAGTTCTTGTGATCACAGTAAGAATTTTGCATAGGTAAATTTTAATTAAGTTCCAAAGGATTTGTAAGAAATGTTTGAAGAATGAAGGAACTGACTCAGTCTCAAACACCGAGTCGGTTCATTTCTTACAAATTTTTCAAAACTTAGAATTTACCTATGGAAAATTCCTACTGTGATGATGTGATCACAGAAGCTTTGATAGTGTAACCAGCATTTCTTCTGCGCTTTACAAATCCACATTTCACCATTCCCATAATTTAATAGATCAGTCAAAGTATCACCAGCATCATACTGTTCATACATGAAGTATGCCGGGGGCTTGGTCTTGCAGTGTCGCGGGCTCTAGCAATGGTTCTCGATTTCCAAGTAGGAAGTCGAAAAAAAATTAGAAATTAAAATCGAAAAAAAATGAAATAAAATCATAAAAAAATTGGATGAAAGTGCAATGATTTCCAACGATGCACGATGCCTTCGAATATGCTTCCATACTGGAAAGATTACCCTTAGTAATTGAATCAATAGCTAGTTATGGTAAGGGGTATAATTTTATTAGCTCTAAACTATCTTGAATTTAGTCTTATTTATTTTCACTTTAACGAGTTTACATAAATCAGAAAGTGCAGTGTCGAATTTAATTGCTACATTATAGATAATCACCTACTAGTTGGTACTAGGCCTGGTCATTTGTTGGTGTATAGTATCAAAGATGGTACAGGTCAGTATGTGGCTTGTGCATGACTTGTTAAAACATGCATGGTCCAGACTGCTTAGGGGCTGTTCATATGATCCCACTCACCGAGATGTCTTGCCTAGCGGGACGAATATTTCCGTGCGTTCATATGGAGTATTTCGTCCCACTTGCCGAGATGAAATTACAATGTAGTTCTATAATTAGCGTATGCAAAACTTCTGCATTTCAGTCAAGCAACACAAATATTTAGCGATTTTAGCGTTTTTCTTTGTTTATTTAGAAGAAAAAGTATTGCTTTTGCTGCATAATTAATACTTGTTTACAAAACAAACATAAAACTAAGTAAAAAGTGTTAAATTAAGACTTGTTTGACTTCATCCCGGTAAGCGGCGGGCGTGTTCATCTGGAAAATTTTTCATCCCGCTTATACTTTTGATCTCGGGAAATTCAAGCGAGATCTCGGCAAGCGGGCCAGCTCGCTTTCTCATATGAACACAATGCAAAATATTGTAGGAAAATAACTAGGTGGCGAGATCATCGGTAAGTGGGACGTCCCGGTAAGCGGGATCATATGAACAGGCCCTAAGTTTGCTTTTTTCTTCGCTCCGATAAACGTATGTTCCTAGGATGACAAAATTGCATGCACAAGATCTTTGCCAGGCTTGGCAAACTTAGCAGCCCAGAACATGCTCACTTAAAGTAAACCATCTCCTGGACTTTGAAGTTTATAAATTCAAATCTACAAGTTCACGTGGCGCTGGATGACTGTTTCACTTGGCCTGTGGCACATTATTAGCACAGGGCCCCTTGAACCCCTCCCCAACGATTTGAACTAAAATTCAACACAGTTTATAGCATTAACATGAACATTATATAAAAAAAATATATTATTCACATTTAAGATTAAAAGTCAAACTAGCCAAACAACATGAACAACATCCATACACATTCAGATTGCATGAACATCTACCGCATTTGCCGTTGGAGTCTCATTCGATGCAGATGCTTTGTATATGTTATGTTTATGTGATTTTTGAAGAGGAAAATTGTTAATTAGCGATGACAAGTCAATGTTACGCAGGGAACAAAAAATTCAAAAAGATAAGCACAGGGCCCCCAAAAGTGCGGGGCCTGTGGGATATTCCACTTCTGCCACATGGTTAAGCCGGTTACAGACGAGCAAGTTTTCTATGACAAGTTTTTATGTGACAAGTTTTATTTGCTCGTCTGTACGCGCAACTTTGACATTTTTTTCTATGACAAGTGCACTTGTTCAACAGCTAGCGTGCTAGCTTTTGAACAAGTGCACTTGTCATAGAAAAAATTGTCGAAGTACAAATTTTGTTCGTCTGTATGGGTCAACAAAGAAAACTTATCAAAATAATCTGAGCATTTGTTGTGATTGGCCAGCTGGCCACTAATAAATTGTCAAAGTAAACTTGTTGACACGTTCACACCAGTAAATAAGACTTGTCGTATGAAAACTTGTCGTATGAAAACTTGTCACAGACCTGCCAAGTCTCACGATTTAATCGTGAGACTCACGATTTTTAATGCTTTCTCACGATCTCACGATTATGTCCCCGAATCTCACGATTTTCGGAACTTATGAAATCATCGAAGAGCGCACCATTTAGTTACAATAAGGCACACTCTTCCAAGGAAACGTCACACTGCATTAGTGTATTAATAGTGCGCCTCTGAATGCACAATGTACAACGCCAAAATTCTGTATGCGTGATGTTTGTTTTACAAAGTAAAAGCTGGCGTGTCCTGCTAAGTTTATTGTCCTGTTAGTCCTAATATTAATCGTAGTTTTCTTGTACAGTGGAAACTACTAAAGCCATAAAGGAAAAACAGCCTGTTTTTAATAAGCCTTGCATTTACGGTTATATTAACAAAATATAAATGCATACTATCATAAAATTGAATATCTATTGATTATTTTCTAGTGTTGTTATAAAAGTTAACCCTGGTCATATTAATGAGCAAACCTGAAAAAGTCTCATGATTTTTCAGTCAATCTCACGACTTTTTAGATAGCAACTCACTATTTCTGCTACTCAAGGGTTGGCAGATCTGTTGTCATATAAAATTTGTTGCATATACACATGCATGTGCACTTGGCAAATAAAACTTGTCACATAAAAACTTGTCATAGAAAACTTGCTCGTCTGTGACCGGCTTTAATCCGGCACTGGGAGAGCACCGCATGGTGCTCAATAGCTGGTTAAAGCTCAGTGCATGCTTTAAATCACTAGCTTAGAAGTTTAGATTTTTCATATTATTTTTCAGGTGATCAGCGATTTGAGGTGCAACTTAAAAGATCCAACAAACTTTTCTCCAAAAAGCCTATTGTCCAAGTATGATTTTTGGCTTGTGAATTAATTGCTCTAATTTTGTAGCAACATGTGTACGATTGTATAATCGTACAGTACAGTATGTATCAAGTAGCATTTGATTAATGTCATGCTCTTGTGAGCTGCCTACAGTATTATTATGTGTATTGTAATTATTATAATTATCACAAATACTTAGTCCAAATGTTATATTCTTTCTTATATGTAGATGACAGTTGTGCCTGAATTTAATTTATTAATAAGTTTATCAGGTATGAAAATTATCATAATTATCTGTCTGGCTGCCTCTGCCAGGTTTTTGTTGTGTATTTTGATGCATAATTAGGCGTAAAAAAACAACCTGTGGTTCCGGTTTCATATCGTGAAAAAATTAGGGTCGGTAGGTCGGAAATAATTTTTTTTTTGAATATTTTTTTCATGGTTTTGGCGGATTTTTGCTGGGCGATTTGCAGTAGGGTCCCGACATCAATGTTAACTAGAGATGCGTATTTCCTATCGACGAATTTAGGCAATTTGGTTCAATAATTAGTGTGACAACAGATGCCATTTTGGCATGCTGTATGAGCAGCCCGCAACCACCTGGAGAAAATAGGGGCGCACGGTCAATTACGTTGAAAAAATAATAGGGTCGGCAGAAAAAAATAGGGTCGGTCAGGAACCGGAACCACAGGTATTTTTTTTTTACGCCTTAGACCAATTAGAACATTGTAATATAACTTTTTAGATAATGTTGTAAGCGTCCATGATCTAGATTCATTTATTCTCAAGTATGTCCTCAACAAAACAAGAGGAGCAACTGTCTTTGCTGTTGACTTCCAGGTACATAATTATACGTTAATTAACGTACAAACACCTATAGTTGCATGAACATTATCATTACACTGTATACACATATTTCAAAGTATGTTGTTTAATTAAATACGAAAATGTGACCAATATGAATATATCCTTTCATTTATAGAAACATAAAAAGTCAACTGTTTTTGGTAAGATGAATCTTATTGATAAGAATTTTTTGATGTTGCTCTTCTACTGGTTTTATCTTCTTTTTTTCAATTTTTATAGATCCAACACCAACATTCACTCTGCGCATGTGTGTCTCTGTTCGTAAAAGATTAATGGTAAGTAACTGCAAAAATGGAATAGAATATAGAATGGAACAAAATGGAATAGAACAGAAAGGAAGAGAACAGAGTGGAAAATAATACAACAGAATCGGATTGTTCAAAACATGCAGGACAGGGCATGGCAAGACCGAACGAAATGGAACACTAGAACAGAACAGAACAGAACAGAATATAGTATTGAACTTATTAGAACAGGCAACACAGGGTAGGGCAGGACAGGACAGAACAGAATTAACTAGAGAATAAAAAAGTAATTCAGTGATTATTTGTTCAAGCTATTTGTTTGGAGAAATAACCAGTTTCAAGATATGGGAGAAGAGTTAGGGATTCCGGATGTCGCCAAAACCCTGGCATGGGCTGGAGATAGTTTATGTGTTGGATTTAAAAGAGATTACTATTTAATAAAGGTTAGTGTAATGCTATTGTTGTACTTTTATTCTTTTGTTATATTCCAGACTTGTTTTTTTTTATCTTTGTGCATTCTTTTGAACTTTTAGTAAGAGTAATCCAGCATAAAGAAAATTACATTTTTATACCTGTTGTTTTAGACCACAACAGGTCAGCTCAAAGATCTATTTGGAACTGGCAAGAATATGGAACCAAGTATTTCAGTTTTAAAAGACGGCAGTTTAATTCTGGGTCGAGATGAAGTCACCGTGTTTATAGATTCTGAAGGAAAACCAGCTAAACGGAAAGCACCTGTTTGGACTGATGTTCCCCTAGCTGTAGGTAAGTATGGAGAAGTAGAGAACAATAGGGGACTGTAATTAAGCATGTAGGATGGCAAGACGACAATGATATGGCTAAAACAGTGGAGCCAAACAAACAACATTGATCAGACACTTTTTGGAAAAGCTTAAAATTTTTATCGAATTGGGATTCCCCTTATGCCCTGCGTAATAGCAGATTCTGTTACATAATTCATCATGTGTACTTTTCTAGATTTTTACGATCCTTATATGATTGGTATTCTACCAAAATATGTAGAAATCAGAACAGTGGATCCTCGAGCATTGGTACAAAGCATCGAGTTATCCAAGCCTCGTCTTATATCACATGGGACACATATCTATGTTGCATCTTCAAGTCATGTATGGCGTCTGGTACCTGTGCCTATTCCAATGCAGATCTCACAACTACTTCAAGAGAAACAGTTTGAACTTGCTCTTCTCTTGGCTGTGAGTATATTGTATTGATTAACTTAATCAATTAATCTGATTATATCAATAATTACGGCACATATCTTGTTTTGGCTTGGGAGCCTCGCTCTCATGAATTGTGAGCCAATCATTGTTCATCTTGAAACATGAGAATGAGGCTCCCAGGCCAAGATGAGGTATGTGATGTAATTATCAAAAGGATATATTGCACCCTAATTATGCACCCTACTTCTATATTATTTTACTTTGTTTGAATGCCTGTCAATTTTACTTCTGAAGGAAAGAGCGCTGCCACTCATTGGTTTAATCAGACCTTAAGGAAGAACAACTAGAACTGATAGTGCTATCCAGTGTCGATAAGTTAATTTTCACAATTCCTCATGTACAGTACCGGTAGTGGGGAACATGTAGAACTAATAGTGCTGTCAAGCAAAGGGAAAAAGTAATATTTGTTTTTCTTTAGAACAAGATGCAGGAAAGTGATTCAGAGAAAACTAAACGAATACAGAGTATCCAGTATCAGTATGCTTTTGAATTATTTTGCCAAAAACGTTTTCAAGAATCTTTCAAAGTATTTGCAGAATTAGAAACAGGTATAGTACTGTAGGAAATCAGTTTAGTGTCCTGGGTTGGAATGTACGAATGCCGAATGGGGAGTTTATATCAACCCTGTACTGTATATAGGGCCGTTAGCCACATGTCATTGTACAGTACATGGTCAATAAAACTTCCCATGCATCCTCTTAACCCTTTAAGTGGCAATGCACCCTACTGTAGTATTTTACTCTGTCTAACGCCAGATGATTTTACTCATCAAGTGGAGAGTGCTGCCACTCAATGGGTTAATTCATAATTTTGAACAGTGTGTGTGCCAGTGTAGGTAATAGGGAGTTTAAGATGCCGACAACGAACAACGGGTACGGAACACGGTTGAATGTTTGTTTTCGCATTACTTTAACTGAGGCAGACAAAAGTTACATATCCCACAGGGTCTTAGCTAGAGGGCCGTGTTGGCCGTGCTATCGCGGCCAAAAGTGGAAAAACTATTTATATAAGGCAGTGTAGGTTCATAAAATAAGGTGGTGCTACTTACAACAGACAGAATTTCTTCCTATTTACGTCGCAAGAAAGTTTGTAAAATCTACTGTTGTTGTTGAATTGGCAAAAGTGATTCGTGATGTTTTAATATTCCGATGGATAATGGGAACTGTATGGTGTTAAAATGGTTTTAAATACCCCCAATAGTTGCTGAAATAACTTAATATTTTAATGTCGGTGCGCAATATGAGTGTATGCTCGCCTTGTATTTGGTTGCAAAGCATATAACAACCACAAGCATTATTGTTGGCGATTTTGCTATTTGAGGTAATTGACATGTGCATGCCCTGGTCATTAGAAACACGCCCAAGATCTAAAATCCTAGCTAAGTGTCTCTTGTATCCCCAGAGCATACTTTTCACCGTAGCAACCTTGGATACAGTGTAAAAATAACATTCTTGTGTTGTAAAACAGAATCAAGAACATAGCACAGAAACTGACTACTTAACATTGCAGGTTGGAGAGTAGACTCTTAAACTCCCTAGTGACAATAACAAGACAGTTATGGATTGGGAGAGATATTTTTCAAGCAGTTGTACTCAGGTATCTCTCTCTATCCCCAGCTGTCTCATTTAGTTTACAGAATATTTTCTGTTTTCTTTCCCAGATCCTCCTGAAGTGATAGGATTATTTCATGACCTGTTACCTGGAGATTTCAGAAAACGCCTGGAGTATCCTGCACCCCCACCTACGTTGACAGGAAGCGAGATGGAAAAAGGATATCTTGCCCTTACCCAGTACCTGCTCAAGGTTAGAAGAACAGATTATGTACCTCGGTTATTTGTTTTGAACAACATCAGTTCAATCGAGTGAGATGCCCAAGAAATATTGATATTTATCCAATATATGCCTTACCGAGCCATTGTCTTAGGCGTGGACCATTAGAAAAGTGATGTGGGGGGGGGGGACTATTTCTGACTTGTACGAATATTTTTTAAAATTTTTTGCTTGTGTCGATAATTTTTTAAAAATATAATCCCTTGCACGAATTGTTTTTTATTTCAACTTATAATTTTCCCTATTGAAAAGTCTCTGCACGAATTTTTTTTTTCAAACTTGTTTGGTGCACATTTTTTTTCTTTTTGTTTCCCATGCGCGATTTTTATTTTGGTCCGCCCCTTAGTATATACATGTATGTACTTGGGTTATTTGTATTGAACAACATCAGTTCAATCGTGTGAGATGCCCAAGAAATATTGATATTTACCCAATATATGCCTTACCGTGCCATTGTCTTAGGCGTGGACCATTAGAAAAGTGATGGGGGTCGGGGGGGACTTTTTCTAACTTGTACGAATATTTTTTAAAATTTTTTTCTTGTGTCGATAATTGTTTTAAATATAATCCCTTGCACGAATTGTTTTTTATTTCAACTTATTATTTTCCCTACTGAAAAGTCTCTGCACGAATTTTTTTTTCAAACTTGTTTGGTGCACAATTTTTTTTTCTTTTTGTTTCCCATGCGCGATTTTTATTTTGGTCCGCCCCTTAGTATATACATGTATTAGTGATGTATACATAAACTTTTGCATTTATGTAGAGCTAGACAACTGGACTCTGTAGTTCAGTTGGTGAGAGTGTTGCACCAGCAGGGCCTTTTTTAAGGATTTTCCTGTGGGGGGGGGGGGCATTTTTTTGAAAAGGGACCTTTCTGTGAGATAATATATTAGAGGGGGATAGCAATGGCTGAAGGCCACATGTGTGGCCAACATACCACGCACGAATGGGGGGGGGGTCTGAGGGAG
Source organism: Paramuricea clavata (assembly GCA_902702795.2). Taxonomy (NCBI): domain Eukaryota; kingdom Metazoa; phylum Cnidaria; class Anthozoa; order Malacalcyonacea; family Plexauridae; genus Paramuricea; species Paramuricea clavata. The sequence goes on from CACRXK020000134.1 coordinate 97,865, forward strand.
TACTCGCCCAGAAAATTTTTGAAATTTGAATCCTGGAAATGTCATTTCCTGCATTCTGAGCATCCAAATTTGCTCCAAAATTTATGCTAACTATACTTGTATTTGAAATAAATAAAGGAAAAAACGCACAAAAAGTTTAAAAAAATAACCATCATTTATCATTACTTATTAGAGGAGGATAGCAATGGTCAGGTGTGTGGGGGTGTACTCCTCCAGAAAAGTTTTGAAATTTGAAGCACGGAAATGCCATTTCCTGCATTCTGAGCATCCAAAAAATAAAAAAATTATTAACAATAATTTATCATTACTTAGTGGTAGAAAAAAGTAACAATTTAAATCGATTTTGTTAAACAAGGACAAAGGATAAAGCCTAAAACGTGCTTTCCGTTTATGTATTTGTTAATCTAGGGAAAAGGGACTTTTCCTGGGGGGGCAAAATGTGATTTCGTGGGGGGGGACTGGGGGGGCAAATGCCCCCCCCCAGCTTGTATGTTAAAAAAGGCCCTGTGCACCAGAATCACATGGCCACATGTTTGATACCTGCCAGAGGGCCTATAGTTTTTGCAGTTTAGTTTAGGTTTTGCTTCATAAGTGCTTGACATTATTATTCTGTAGCAACGCAACAGATTAGCAAAGAAGGTGGATGAAACCGATGGAGAGGAACTACCTGAAAGTATGTCAAGATAAATTCTAGAATTCACAAATAATTATTGAACATTAAATAAAATAAATACTCAATTCATGTCTTTCAGGTGAAATTAAAACGAGGAAGACATTACGACAAATAATTGACACAACGTTACTCAAGTGTTATTTACAGGTTGGTGCGTTAATGTAATTTATACAGGGTGTATAAAAAAAACCCGAACAGATGTGAATTTGCTCTCAATTTCGCAAAACAGCTATTAGTATCCAGTTTTTGATGTATATACTAGTTTCTTTGGGTACTTATAATGTAGAATAATTAAAAAATATTCTCAAACTCAAAATTTGTGAACCAGGGGGGGGGGGCGTGTCTTTTCCACGTTTAATCATATTTTGAGTCAATAAATGGAAAATGTGTTGGGTTTTTAATTACTGTACAAAATTTCAGACAATTTGCTGTAGTTTAAGCCCTATAACTATTCACGCAAACTTACATTTTTTTCTAAAAAATCTGCTATTTGCATGCTTAATTAATGCTTTTGCCTAATTTGCATATGTCAGAAATATGCAAATTAGGTAAAGGCATTAATTAAGCATGCGAAAGGCTGATTTTTTAGACAAAAATGAATAGTTAAAGGGCTTAAACTAAAGCAAATTGTCTGAAATTCTGTACAGTAATTAAAAACCCAACTAATTTTCCATCTATTAACTCAAAATATGATTAAAGCTTTTAAATTTCGTGCGCAAGCCATTTTTAGTTTGTTGGAAAAGACACGCCCCCCTGGTTCACAAAATTTGAGTTCGAGAAATTTTTTCATTTTTCTACATTATAAGTACCCAAAGAAACGATATATATCAAAAAGTGGATACTAATAGCTGATGACCTTTGCTGTGTTAGTAGTTAAATTGTAATGCTTTGCGTTTAGACAAATGATGCTCTAGTTGCCCCATTCCTAAGGCTCGAGAACTACTGTCACCCAATAGAAAGTGAGAAGGAACTTTATAAACACAAGAAGATTGAAGAACTTGTAACATTTTATCAAACCAAAGGAAATCATAAGAAAGGTTAGTTGGTTTGTTGTATTACGACTATCTAGACTGAACTTTACTTACATTGAATATCAGTTGTTGTATAAACTGTTCTTATTGTTGTATAAACTGTTCTGTATATTATGTTTGTGATGTTACCCTGAGTGTCTATCCACACCGGGCAAACTTGAAAAATATGCCTGGCCACGGTGGGAATCGAACCTACGACCTCTGGAATACCAGCCCAATGCTCTGCCAACTGAGCTACGCGGTCAGGTCGGTTTGAGTATGCAATATTTCCGAACTGAGTCTAGTTCCATCGATATCAATGCAATATAATCTGTTCTGTATTGTTGTATAAACTGTTCTTCGTGGTGGTCCAGTAAGGACCATTCCTTGTTGGTTCAGTGGCACACAGAGGGAAACCAGAGTATCTTAAGAAAAACATGCAATGTTTGGTAAAATCAAATTGTAGGCATTCATCTTGGAAAATCAAGGCATGCTGCACTAACCAATGTGCCACTAATCGCTTATGACTGCTTGCAAACAATTCTTATTGCCCTAAACATGGTTCCTAAAACATTGTAATTCTTTTTCCGTAGCCCTAGATCTTCTTTTACGAAAAGCACAAAAACCTGGCGCGTGGCAAGGACCTTCCAAGACTGTTGAGTACTTACAACGTTTAGGTATATTAATTTTAGTCTGCATATTATGAATATACACATTGGTATATTTATGTCTTGTATTAAGATGCATTCCTAATATTTTGTTTTCTGGTCATTAGGGAAAGAAAATTTACGATTCATCTTTGACTATTCAGGCTGGGTGCTAAAGAGTCGACCTGAATATGGTCTGAAAGTATGTTTTATAATCAAGACATCAATGCTTTTTCCAATCTTGTATTTAAACACAAAGGAATCACAACATGCCTAGCCAGTGTTCAAGGCCACTACACTGTTGTTCCATTACATTGGAACACAGGCTACAACACGTCTTGCTACAATCCTTACTGCAATGTTTGTTCTCTTCACAGATATTCACAGAAGATATACCGGAAGTGGAAGGTTTACCTCGAGATCAAGTACTATCGCATATTAAACAAAATGCGCCACAGTTACAAATACCTTATTTAGTAAGATATATTTTCTACTCTTTCATTACCCAGAATCCATTCAAGGTCAATTCTACTGGCCGCCATTTTCTTTTATATGACTGAACTTACTATAACTGTTCACGATCTACATATTCTTTAATAATATATTTTATCTTTTGCTTCAAAGAAACCCCAGGATCCATTTCAATAATCTCCCCCATCTTCTGTGTCCTTCTACATTTCATTTTCAAACCTTATACCTTATTTCTTCAGGAGCATGTAATCCATGTTTTCAACGAGCAAACACCAGAACTACACAATAAACTTGTTGACTGTTACCGTGAACGAATTTCTGAACTAATGGAGTCATATAAAGATGAATTACTTGAGGGTAAGTGTTGTGGAGGTCGTATAATATTTCCCAGTGTAAGACCCCAATTTCATTTGTTGGTTCAGCAGCAAGGAAGCACGGGGTCCCACACAGGTGCAAATACAATTAGTGCACTGCCCCTACAGTGTGCCTGCTAATTAATATACTGTAGGTCAAGGCTAGGGTATAGTTGACTACACTGCTTTGACTTGATGTGCATATCATGTAGATACAGAGTTGTGGTTGGTTTTCTTCTCTGCTTTGAGGGTTTGTTTGGGTACTAGGGTTTACCTACCAAAAAGTAACCCTTCTCCGTTAGTCCTGATCCTTCATCAGACGTGCTCATATTGTGGACCTGGGCATGTTTGAATTGCATCCTTGGCAATTCAGCAATCAGCTGCAACAAAAGACGATTACCCTCCCCAACCTTTAGTTTAACCCTTTAATGCGTCCTTTCTCTGTCTGATACCAGACGATTTTACTCGTCAAGGGGAGAGTTCTGGTGGCAGTCACTGGATTAATATACATTGTTTTCAGGTGAGTCATTACCACGTGCTGGTAAAGAGCCTGGGGAACTGGGAGAATTACGAAGTACTTTGTTGACATTGCTACGCGATTCGAGATGTTATCAACCACAGAATTTACTCACTCATTTTCCTGATAGTAAGTGAAGTTTTATTCGGTAATATATTTGACTTATTCGACACGTTCGGTACTTTACTTTTTACTTTATTGTCACTCAACTAAATTTTTACACTGTCTTAAGGTTTTTTTGAAGAACGTGCATTATTGTTGGGAAGACTGGGTCGGCATGAGGAAGCATTGGCAATCTATATCCATGTTTTGAATGATATTGATATGGCTTCATTGTAAGTGTTTTTTTTATCTTTGGTGAGGTAAAATATGCAATATTGTTGCCCAGTTTGCCCATTGATAGATGCACTTCGAAATTGGTGTGTTTACTAAACATTGCTGTGCTGGTCAATCAGCAATTACCAAAGCAGTTGACCACTATCTGCTTCTCGTAACTCTTACTGAAATACCATACCCCGTGGAACACTTAAACCTTTTCATTATCCCTTTTTCATTATCCCTTTTCATTATCCTTTTTCATTATCCCTTTTCATTATCTGAAATACCATACCCCGTGGAACACTTAAACCTTTTCATTATCCCTTTTCATTATCCCTTATCATTTTTCCTTTTCATTATTCCTTTTCATTATTCCTTTTCATTATCCCTTTTCATTATCCCTTTTCATTATCCCTTTTCATTATCCTTTATCATTATCCTTTATAATTTTTCCTTTTTCATTACCCTTTTTCATTATTCCTTTTTCATTATTCCTTTTTCATTATTCCTTTTTCATTATCCCTTTTCATTATCTTTTATCATTTTTCCTTTTCATATTCCCTTTTTCATTATTCCTTTTCATTATCCCTTTTCATTATCCTTTTTCATTATCCCTTATCATTATCCTTTATCATTGGTAATTTTCCTTTAAATGTTTTAAATGTTTGATCTTTTGCAGATATTGTAAAAGGACGTATAATGACGAATGGAAGGACAGTAAAGATGTATGTACAGTATTTCATAACTAGTGTGCAAGAGTATTTCCTTGACAAGTAAAGTTTTCTGGCGTTAGACAGAATAAAATAAATTTAGTTATTCGGACACATTTGGGCACATTGGGTCATATTCCAGAAAATATCTGTATCTTCTCCACAGACCTCAGAAAATGCCCTATCCCACAATAGCTCTGTTCAATTGAACAAAGACTGGTATAAATTTTGGTCTAGATACTTCTTGTGAAAATGCTGCAAAATTTAAGGGGGCACATGCCTCAACTGTCCCCTTCCCCCACGTTGTGAAATGGATTATTGTCCTAGCTTGAAAGAATTGTACAGGGTCTTACAAACTTATACAGTCGGTGTAGGTAGTGTTGTGTGTAGATTGGTAGGGATATATCTACCCTGAACGTTTTGAGAAATTCACAAGTACTGTGTACCGTACCATACCGTCCTGTACGTATCATCATAAGTAAATTTCTATGTGAAAAAGTTGGTTTCTTATTACCAGATTCAGTAATTCAGTGTCATATCTATATTTCTCTAGGTATATGCATGTTTGCTGCACATGTATCTATCGCCTCCTGAGGCATCCATTTTAGGAGCCAAGACCACAGACTTGCAACTAAAGCCAAATGTGGTAGCAGCTCTGAGTGTGCTACGGGAGCATTATGATAAAATTAATCCAGCTAAGGTACAAGGCTGTCCTATTTTTCAAGGCTGTCCTAGTTTTCTTGTACCGCTGTCCAAGGTACAAGGCTGTTCTTTTTGTTATGGGTTTGTATTTACCAATTGAGTGCCGCACTTTCCCTGGCGTTTATAGGCAAAATAATAAAGTACTATAGGGTGCATCAGAGTGCGTTCCCACTTAGGTTAATAGGATGTTATGCATGGGCAGATATTCTGTTTAATCAATTGGCCTTTCTCATGACGAATATCCGCCATTTTTGGGTGGCATCTAATTCTCGTTAACCAATGCAGACAATTAAAATCAGTGTGAAAAGCAATTTTTCAAAATAAACTAACCATTTACAAAGCAAATTTAGCATCATTCGTCCAAAAATTATAAAAAGTAGCTGTTATGTGGACTTATCTCGCAGACGTCGGCTGAAAAGCCACCCAAAAATGGCGGCGTGAGAAAGGCAAATTGAACGGCAGCAATCTCCCTTCGACCATGAAGTAAAATTGTCTGGTGTAAAATAATAAAGTGTAGGTGCCTCAGGGAGCATTCAAACTTAAAGGGTAACCCATTTGCTGCACAAGGCTCTCTCCTTGACGAGCAAAATTGTCTGGTGTTAGACAGAGTAAATAATAAACTTAGGCGCATTGCAGCTTAATGTCTTAACTTGACACATTGGCAGATTGGTGGTTAACCCATTAATACATAAGACCTTCTCTTAATGAGTAAAATCATCTGAATAAGATATTAAAGTCAGGCAGTGCATTTGGGTGCTCCTGGATAGCTCTATCAGTTCTAGACTGTTCTCCCTGGAGATCCTGTAAGGGCCATATTCTGCAATCAATTAGCCATTCCGAAGTTGATGAGTGGACTGGGGACGAGTGTTAAAACGTGCCCAAATTAAGAAATGAACCAAATCACTAAAAAGACCACCTCAAAATTAGTAAGTATACAACGTTTGAAGACGTTTACATGAATACCCTTGGATTAATAAGCTTTCGAAAATCCGATATTTACTATGAAATGTATTGCAATTTTTGTTTTTGGGATGCGCGTCCCAAAAACAATCTTTTAATCAGTAATTTCACAATTTTGGAAAGCTTATTATTCGAAGGGTATTCATGTAAACGTCTTCAAACTTTGTATACTTACTAATTTTGAGGTGGTCTTTTTAGTGATTTGGTTCATTTCTTAATTTGGGCACTTTTTAACACTCGTCCCCAGTCCACTCATCAACTTCGGAATGTCTAATTGAGTGAGACACATGAAATATATAAAAAAAATTGCTTTTGCTCTGTCAAGTCTCAAAAGAGAAAATCACTAGTGAAATACAGGTGTAAACAAAGATTTGTGTATTTTTATACAGGCTTTAGAACTTCTTCCAACGACAATTGAGATTCAAGAAATTGTTCCTTTCTTGGAAAGTATTTTAGAAGAAAAATCTTGCAAAAAGAAAACAAATCAAGTTTTGAAAAGTCTTTTATTTGCCGAGCATCTTCAGGTAATAGCATGAAACATTGCTGTATAACTTTATAGCCTCATACTCACCAGAATTTTTGCATTGGCCTTGATAACTTTTCATTAACAAATTTAGGCCACATAAAATAAATTCCTTTATTCTCATCACCGCCCGACTGTATTTTAAGAGCCGCGTGAAATTTTTTTATATTTTGTTATACAATATAAATGTACCGCCGGACAAAAAATTTCAAGACAGTTAAGTTTTTTATATTTAAAATTGGGTTTTTATTGCCATTTTAAACTGCCTTGAAAGAAATTTCATTGCATTTTAACGGAACTTCGCATTCAGTTGAAGGGTTCAGTCATTGTTCGTGGAGAAATATGTTTATTTCGGTTTGTGATACTTTACTTTGGAAATCACAGAAATATTAAATGTTAGGAATTATTTTTTATTTATTGATGATAAATTATATAAATATAAAATATAAAATATAAACCTCCCGGCTCTTCGACATTTTCAAAGTGTAGTGATGAGAATCAAGGAATTTATTTTATGTGGCCTTAATAGGGGGAAACTGATAATCTAGGCAATTATACACCCACTGAATATTTTTCACACATGGTTCAGGTTATTGTTAAAATGTACAGCTTTGATTTCCACTAGAACTTACAATTACCTCTCACTGGCTATTGTTTGATTTACATGTACACCCAGGATAACACTGTATCAATGGGTGACTCCAGCTGTGGACGAAATTTTGATCTCGGCAAGAAGAACGAAATCCAACACCACAGCTAGAAAGAGCATCTTAAAATGAGTAAAATTGCAAAGTTTGCTTGCGAAATGTTGTAAAATGAAGAAAATATAGCCCTGTGAAGTTCGCAAATTTTGTATTTATTTGTATAATATAGCATTTGTAAATTCTGAACGCTGATTGGCTAAGAGCCGTGTTGATATAACTCCATGTCAACACGGGAAATTTTCCGCCGCTTGTAAACACGGAAATTTTTCTTATTCTTCGGGCTTTTGACATTGCTATATTATAAAACAAATATAAAACATTTTTCCGTATTCATATATAGTTATATCAACACTCGTGGAAGTTGGGAAAACTCGAAATTGTGTGAAAACACTCCGCCCTTCGGGCGTCGTGTTTCCACACAACTTCTCGTTTTCCCAATTTCCACTCGTGTTGATATAACTGTATATCAACACGGAAAATGTTTTATATTTGTTAAGTATTACGCGCGGTAAAAATAACCACTTTTGCTCAAAAATGGTAATTTTTCCCGCTCGTAAAATTTGCGAACTTCACAGAGCTCTATTTTCCTCATTTTACAACATTTCGCAAACAAACTTTGCAGTTTTACTCATTTTAAGATGCTGTTTCTGTGTGTGGTGTTGGATATCGTTCTGGTCTAGATCAAAATTCCGTCCATACTGCAGCTGGAATCACCCTAGGCTCAGATTCCAGCCTTTGGTCCACCCAACGGCTGAAATCTCAGCCTAGAATCACCCATTTCGTCTATAAATGGTATACAATTTATCATAATCTTTTTATTTGCATAATTATAGATTCAAGAACGAAGAATGCACTATCAAGCAGGGAAGGTTCTTATCACAGATGAACGAGCTTGTCGAGTTTGCCACAAGAAGATTGGGACCAGGTATTAAATTACATAATTTTCACATTCACAGACCTGCAGTACCTGATGCCCTAATACCATTTTCCTGTCGACGTGTTTACATATTTTCAAATTTCTCAAAACATGTTTTCATCAGTCGAAAGTAATTGTTTTGATCAAAGAAATGTTTTTCGACAATTTTCAGAAAGTTTCAAGTAAGTTGAGCCATGTTTTATTATTTTTTTAATTACTGTGGTCCTCCTTTTGTTGAGAATTGACCGCGAAACCAAAGGGGGGACCACAGGACCAAATGTGGGACCATTTGGGGAAAGTTTTCAAACTTTTCCGTAATGCAGATTTGTATGTTGGTAGTTAATCATTGGTGATTTCAACTTGCAATGGTTGCTTTTGTACATTTCGCCAGAGAGATGGCTCATGTATTTTAATCAGAAATTACAAGGTTATTTTTTGTTTTCTAGTGCTTTTGCATGCTATCCAAGTGGAGAGATCCTGCACTATTACTGTTACAAGAGTCCTACTGAGAAAAACAAATAACAAAGTAATGCAATTATCAATTATACAATTCTACTATCCGTAAGTAAATTTTATACCATGTTTAAATTATAGTTTATCAAATTATGCTACAGTATAATGATCTCAAATGACTGTTTCAAAATGTTCGTAAAGCTTCCAACAAATGTGAATGCAACGTTTTCATTTTTACGAAAGTACCCAAAAAAGAGATATTTATGGATATTTATTACCATGAACATTTGCGGACAGATGTACCTCTATATCAACGGTTACCCACAAACGTCGACGTATCTCGATATTGGAGCTGCACAACGGTTAAAGCGAGGTCTGCTTCGAAGTACATAGTTTCATTGTTGGCCTGCTACCAGGCAGTAGTTGGCCTGCTATCAGGCAGTATAGTGGTACAAGATTCCTACCCATGACTGTAGTTTGCATGTTTCCGGGAAGTCTCTGGGTAAGCTGTCGTTAGTGGTACATTTTCATACAAGTTTGATTTTCTAATCAGATGCTTGCATGCTTACAAAAAAACGTTGAGGTATCTTTCACCTCAATATGCTACATCTTATTGTGATTTTCGGTGCTTAGCTCTGATGTTGAAAGTCGATTGCAATGAATATATCAGTTTATACTGCAATGGTTTTTCATTTCATGAAAAACTATGCATGAACAAACTATGTTAGCTTGCTCTGAATTTATAAAACTAGTAAATTGCCTTGAACAGAATAATGGTACAGTAATGCATGCTAATCACATTTTGTTAAATTCTATCGTAATAAAATAAGTGTTACTTTTTAAATGCATTTGTGTTCAATTTGAAATACTGATCTAAAGATGTCATACATTCAACATCTTCTAAAGATGTCATATATTCAAATCTTCTACTTTGGTATTCTTGATATATGTTTCTAAATCAACTGTATCTTTCATATATCTCCTACTTTGGTATCCTTGATATGTTTCTAAATCGACTGTTTTGTTGGCTGTAGTGGAATATGGTTTCAATATATTCATTACATTCGAGTTGAAAGATTCTTTGCCATTAATGTGAAATTCGTTTGAAAGCGAAAGCGATTGTTTTGCAACTGATGTGTTTGGAAGTTGGTTTCCATGATTGGTGTCAAAAGAGGAAATTTACCTACCAGTGTTGCTGGGTTTTCTGTTTACACCCAAATATAACTTACAGAATTTTTGGTGAACTGTATACTTCCCATACTTCACAACCATAGAATAAGGAGATATTATTCCATCAAAAATTTGTGCACCTATCTTGGAAGATAAGGCATGAAAATCAATTGCTGTTCTGACGTTGACTCGGCACTTCGGCTTCAATCTCCTCGATGTTTGTTCCAAATAAACAACTTACTGTCACTGGCAGTATGCCGACAGCAGGTTTAGCATGAACACCACCGCTCACATTTAATTGAATTTCCACTTGTGACCAGCTTTTTACCTATGCGGCTTTTTCTGAGGTTCTATACCATTGTCCTTCTCACGTTGGCATGGCCCTTCGGCTTCAATCTCCTCAATGGCCGTGCAAAATAAACCACTTACTGTCACCGGCAGTATGCCCGACCAACCGTCACTGGCAGTATGCCTGACAGCAGTGCTTAACACGAAAGCTGAGAAGAAGCGAGCCCAATGGCATTGAATTTTCACTTGTGGCCAGCTTTTCGCTTATGTGGTTTATATAGGATTCTACCTTTATCGTTCTGACGTTGCTTGATACTTCGGCTTCAATCTCCTCGATGGCCGTGCAAAATAAACCTTCCTGTCACCGGCAGTATGCCCGACTAACCGTCACTGCCAGTATGCCTGACAGCAGTGTTTAACACGAAAGCTGAGAAGAAGCGAGCCCAATGGCATTGAATTTTCACTTGTGGCCAGCTTTTCGCTTATGTGGTTTATATAGGATTCTACCTTTATCGTTCTGACGTTGCTTGGTACTTCGGCTTCAATCTCCTCCATGGGCGTGCAAAATAAACCTACCTGTCACTGGCAGTATGCCCGACTAACCGTCACTGGCAGTATGCCCGACTAACCGTCACTGGCAGTATGCCCGACTAACCGTCACTAGCAGTATGCCTGACTAACCGTCACTGGCAGTATGCCCGACTAACCGTCACTGGCAGTATGCCCGACTAACCGTCACTGGCAGTATGCCCGACTAACCGTCACTGGCAGTATGCCCGACTAACCGTCACTAGCAGTATGCCTGACTAACCGTCACTGGCAGTATGCCCGACTAACCGTCACTGGCAGTATGCCCGACAGCAATGTTTAACACGAACGCTGAGAAGAAGCGAGCCCAACTGGTATCGAATTTTCACTTGTGACCAGCTTTTCGCTTATGTGGTTTATATAGGATTCTACCTTTATCGTTTGGACGTTGCTTGGTACTTCAGCTTCAATCTCCTCGATGGGCGTGCAAAATAAACCTTCCTGTCACTGGCAGTATGCCCGACTAACCGTCACTGGCAGTATGCCTGACTAACCGTCACTGGCAGTATGCCCGACAGCAGTGTTTAACACCAACGCTGAGAAGAAGCGAGCCCAACTGGCATTGAATTTTTACTTGTGACCAGCTTTTCGCTTATGTGGTTTATATAGGATTCTACCTTTATCGTTCTGACGTTGCTTGGTACTTCGGCTTCAATCTCCTCGATGGCCGTGCAAAATAAACCTTCCTGTCACAGAATATTTGCCCGACTAACCGTCACTGGCAGTATGCCCGACAGCAGTGTTTAACAAGAACGCTGAGAAGAAGCGAGCCCAACTGGCATCGAATTTTTACTGGTGACCAGCTTTTCGCCTATGTGGTTTCTATAGAATTCTATCTTTATCGTTCTGACGTTGCTTGGTACTTCGGCTTCAATCTCCTCGATGGCCGTGCAAAAGAAACATTCCTGTCAGCGGCAGTTTGCCCGACTAACCGTCACTTTGTCGCCTTATGTCATCAATATGCGAGTCGGCGTTCCTTCCTTTTGACATTTGAGAGGTTTAGCCAAGACGCATGGCCCATACGGGCCGGACGTGATTGGGCAATGCGACTGGCATTTAACTTTACTATTTTTTTGTTTTGCATATATTCAGAACCACTTTAGCAATATTTTTAGCTATTTGGCCTGGATATCTTGTAAAATTTTTATTCGTTGACAGTTTTATTTGTTTTTAAAAACTGAAAAATTGCGTCCCGTTCTCGAATCGCGTTCGGTCCATATGCATGGGCCTTTAAGACGGCGACGTCAGGACCGCGGCTAAACAAACTGTTTGAAATAAATGATTGTATGGATATATTGTCGTGTATTTACTTTCGTATGAGTTTAATACAGTTTCGAACGAGGAAAACAGACGACGTCTGAAACTCCAGCTATATTTTTAATTATTTATTTCTTTTGTGCTATAGGATTAATGACATTGTTTTGATAGCCGTCATCTTGACGTTGCCGTCTTTAGGCGGATTTCGACATTTTGCGATCACTTTCTTTTGAAATGCAAGCAATCAAACGCTATGGATGTGACTGACTGAACACATTTCAAAAGAAAGTGATCGCAAAAAGCTGATCGTGCGACATTGGGAATCCGTCTTAACATGAGTAAACTCCCTAATGGATGTTGGACCGCACTCCAAGTACCCCGCGGAGTTGAACATTATTTGCGACTGCGCGCAGACCACGCGAGACAAACGCATGACAACAAGATGGCGTACAGAATGATAGAAAAGTAGTTTGGTTTGAAAAATGTTGTCATTAATATCCCAAACAATATGTGATTGGAAAGAAAAGTGACGATACTGGGCGTTATTCCAAAGATAAAACATCGTATTTACTATTCACGAGGACGAAGGTAGGTGGCAAGATTTACATTCACATTGGCACATTGCATTGGCTTATTGCATTTTTAATCACCCCCCCTATGGAGGACATCCATTTTTTAACCCCCTCCCTTGGAATTCCGCAGATGTTGATGAAATTCCTTGCCTACCCTATGGAATTCCGCAGATTTTTTACAAATTTCCAGCCTACTCCAAGGAATTTCCACAGATTTTTAATGAATTTCTACTCATCCCTTGGAAATTCCACCGATGGTTTTTGACCTAGTCTCTGGAATTTCCACATTTTTTGTTTAATACGTAACCATCCCTTGGAATTTCCATGTTTTTTTAACCTACCCTTTGGAATTCCCACAGATTTTCTTTAAAATTTACCCTGCCTTGGAAATTCCTTATTTTTTTGTTGAATTTTAGGAAGGGGGGTCTGGAAATTCTGGTGTCCTCCATAGGGGTGTGTCGTTTAAAAATGCAATAAGCCATTATTTTATTTTTTAATCCGTACACCCTGGGGTGAGAACCTTCAAAGTTCAAAATTTTAGACCCTCCTCTACCCTGGATTCCAGAGCCTTCGACAGTAAATGGCCGTTTTTATACTAGAGACGCATTATGCGTCTGGACGAACTTGGGCAAGCATTTGTTGTTCGTCTGGTTATGCGTCCTTAGTATAAAGACGGGCACAAGACGCATTATTCGTCTAGACGAACTATGTTCGATTCTTCGTACAACCGATGATAGTTCGTCTAGACGCATAATGCGTCTTGTGCCCGTCTTTATAGTGAGGACGCATAACCAGGCGAACAATAAATGTTGATAGTTCGTCGCATTGTCCGTTTTTATACTAGAGACGCATTATGCGTCTGGACGCATAATCCGTCTTCTACATTATTCGTCTAGTATTATTCGTCCCGTCTTTATACTAGACGAATAATGTAGAAGACGGATTATGCGCCCAGACGCATAATTATGCGTCTCTAGTATAAAAACGGCCAATAATAGATTGAAACGTCGCGAAGGCTCTGGTTCAACGGGGAGATTCTTTGATTAAACCGCGCCAATCACAAAACAGAATTTATAGTGGTTTTAGTCACTGGTTTTAGCACAGGGGCCCAGGCTCGATTTGCCCGCGCCCGCCTGTGCCTTCCTTATAACGTGGGCGGGCGCGGGCAAATCGAGCCTGGGCCTCTTGTGGTTTTAATACAGATTCTGCTTCTTGGCTAAGAACATGGTCGCCAGGTAATTTTGTAAAAACTACCTTACGAAGTTTTAATTAATATCGAGGATTTTATGAAACTTTTTCGAAATAAAATAGTTCTACCATGCAAAGGGAGAGGTTAGTATTAAATTTAGCTATCTTTTAAACGTGTTTGAGCTGTTCTTGTCAAGTTCTAGCCGTGTTTTGAAACACGTGCTTACAAATTGTCGAAATTGTTTTCGCTTAGTCGCTTCATTTCCTTCGTATTTCTCCCACATTTTCTTGAAATAATGTTCGGGAATAACCCAGCTTTGATTGATATAACTCTTATTTGTTTTATCTTCTGTTTCAGACAACAATTTGGCGAGAAAATAGACAAAGTTTACTGATAATCATATTAAAGTCGGCGACCTGCTGAAGACTCGAGACACGCGGTAAGCATATATGGCCACAGATGGCACAGAGTAGAGACTATACAGAAGCCTGACTTCTTGGTTTTAACTATTTTGGTGTAAGGCATAAAGAAAATTCTATAAATAAAAAAAAATAGTTGGTTAGCGCCCTTAGCTTTTGCCAAAAAGTGGGCGGGCAGGCGCTTTTTTTTAAAATTTTTTACTAATTTTTAACGCCTTGGTTTTACTCACTGTTAGGTCCGAAACTGGATTTTCTTGTGCAGTACAGATATTTTTTATATATTTCAAAATATAATTCATACTTTTTGCAAATTATTGACACAATTGTAACACAATTGACTACAGTCAACAGAAATACTACATATATTAGAGCCTGTTGATCAATAAAAGTCTGGTTTTTTAAAAATAAAAAATAAAAAAAATCCTGAGCGGGGCCTTTTTTGTGGGCGGGCGGGGACACTAACCAACTATTTTTTTTTATGTGGCCTAATTAAGACGCGTATGTAAACGGAACAACAACAAATGCCTAAATTCGTCCTTAGGAAATATACTCTCTAGTATCTTTAGGAAATATATATCATGTCGGGACTCTACTGAAAATCGCCAAGAAAAAAACAGCCAAAGCCATAAAATAAATATTAAAAAAAAAATTTCCAACCTACCGACCCTAATTTTTTCACGATATGAAACTGGAACCACAGGGTTTTTTTTTACGCCTTACTGTAATTTGTCTTCAAAATGCTGACGCCATGGTCCTTAGGCCTAAAAAAATACTTGTGGTTCCGGTCCGGTTCCTGACCGACCCTATTTTTTTTCTGCCGAGCCTATTTTTCAACACGATTGACCGTGTGGTTGCGGGTTGCTGCCAACATGGCGTCTGTTGTCACACCGTCTGTTGTCTGACCTACCGACCCTAGTTTTTGTTGCATGCCATATATGGCATGCAACTTTCATATAGCTCTAAATTTTGTGTCGTGTTCGGTGAGCGGTGAGCGGTGAGCGTACCAGTCACGTGGCAGATTGGAAAAATACGACAAATACAGAGGTTCCGACGAGCATTTTCATGCCGGGTTTTCGTCGAGGAAACGCAAAGAAAATCTATATATTGATTATTCGCCGAAAATTTACATAATCGAGCGCCTTAGAAAAATAAATCGAGGTAGGTAAAGCTTTACTGTTT